>BGPR01025399.1:0-22359 GCA_013235015.1 Araneus ventricosus
AGCAGGATTCCGACCGACTTGCTTAGCAGTTAGGATTGAGCGCGAGCTAGCAGGATTTCGACAGACTTGCTTATCAATGAGACGTTCAGCGCATGCCCAAAGTGCCCATTTATTTGTTCCCTCAAAACGGGGCATTTTTTAATTTTTAGATAATATTAAGTGAATTCATGAAAATACATATTTCTTCAGTTTTAATTTATTAATGAAAGGAATAGGAATAAACACGTAAAAATAAATAATTCACTTTATCTGGCATTTTTCTGAAGAACACATTTTTGCTTCAGTATACTTGTTGTAGATTCAAAAAAAGTATAAAATTCTTGGCAAGATTTCTTAAAATTTACTTTGATAATTGACGTTGCTTTGTAAATTGCGTCATGCAACTGTGTTTTCTATCCTATTCACAACTTATTCATACGAATAAAGAACCTTCCTGCGAGTGCATTAGTGCCGGGCAGACATAAAATATATTCAATAATTATACGAAAGTTCTAATGGTTTAAATTATTGGCGTGAAAGTGTTTCACCCAAAGACTTTCGATTTAAATATTCCCAGTGTTTCATTCTGTCACTTCACGCGGTGTAATGAAGTTAGGGCTAAGTCCGAGATAGGAGGCTTCTGACCAACTTACATATGTGTGACACGTATAGCGCATTCTCCGTCATCGCCGAGCTACTAAACATTACCGTAGGACATTTTACTTTCTCGTATACGAAGTATCCAAAGAGAAAGTATTATAATCGTCAAAAAATTCGAACTCGAGATTTTGACGAATCACCACGTTTTAGACCTCCCTGAGTCCGAAAAACACAATTTTGGAATTATGTCTGTCTGTGTGTCTGTGAACACGATAACTCGAAAACTATTAGAGCTACGGGGATGAAATTTGGTATGTGGTCTTTAAACATAATTTGTAGGTTTCTATCAAATTTTGGACAAAATCCGTCCACGGGAAGTCTGTCTGTCTGTATGTCCGAAGTCATGAGAACACTATAACTCAGAAACTTGAATAGCTAGATGGATAAAATTTGGTACACAGTTTTATCGTCATGAATGTAGGTCCGTATGAAATTTTGGGCCAAATCCGTCAAAGGGTTGACTGTCTGTCGGTCTGTATAATTTACTATTGAAACCAATCCGTTATCTCCACGCGCATGCGTATTAGAAGCAATCTTCTGTGCTGGCAAAAGGAGCGAATTACGTCAGTTTGTCCTTGAGACGGCAAGAGTGAAACCTAGCAGTGTGCGATAGATATGCGTTTTAATCGGCAGGCATCACTTTGAATTTCATTCTTTACCTAGATATTTTTGAATCACTCTAATGAAAAACCTTCTGATAGTCATTGGATTCTGGGTAACAATAGGTTCGAATTTTTTTAGCCACGCGGGGGAAGGAGAAACGGCATCTTTTTGGGGAAGTATACGAGAAAGTTTAGGGGAGAACACTCCCGCTGGTTGATTTTTGGCGTCTTCTTGTTTGAAATTATCATCGAGCGTTGCTCTCTTTCTGAAAACGGGATATTTGGGCGTTTTAATGGGATACAGGCTACCAAGGGACGGGACTGACCCGTTCAAAACGAGACGTATGGTCACATTAAACATGCCCCGTCTTTGCCGCGCAACTACCGTCGGATTGTTGGATTGTTCGAGTCTTTTCTGCAATCGTTACGGAGGGTTGCTCTCTTTCTGAGAACGGAACATTTCGGTATCCCGACGCTGCGTTTGGGAGCAACGGAATAGGTTACTTCAGAATGGGACGGTCGCGTCCTCAACGGGATGTATGGTCACATAAAGCGAACAGAAGCGGCATTTTTGCAGCAGAACGTGGGGTGAAGGGATTAATAGAGCGCACATTTATAACACCACCTAGCAAACCTTTAAAGTCTGCCCCAGGATTTTGAATCCCTTCGTATGTTAATTAAAAACTTCGGCTAATAGCAGAAAGTGCAGTCATTTTTCAATGCGCACTGGGGAACTACATAGCACTTTCCTATCAGCCTCATATTTTAGGCTTGTTGAAGTGAGCCCATACGCTATTAGACTACTTGGAAAACAAGCAACCTTCAGCTCCAATAGCTTTGTTCTATCCCAAATTATTGCAATAACAAGGCGACCAACTTTAGCTCGAACATTAGCTAGAACAAAAGGAGGACAAACATAAATTGAAGCTATAAAATATCTATACTTATAAAAGGCAATGTTTGTGTGCGTGTGTGTGTTTGTCTGCGATGTCCAGACGAATCTATCGCACTTACAGCCATGAAATTTGGCACACAGGTAGTCGTAATGGTGACTGAATGCACCTCGAAACCCAAATTTTAAATTTTAATCTAGAAAGTTTTTTATTTAATGTTTTGTGTTGTTCTGGTTGATTTTTCGCACTAATTTCTCAATAGATTGGTTTCGAAAAATTGTACTACAAAAATGGATACACCATCGGAAAGACGATGCGATTTCCGTTCTAATGAAGTTAGTTTTGAATTTCTAACATAATTTACTGAATTTTGAGAATTTTTTTAAAAAATACCCAATTTTGCCATCGAGATGTTACTTTTGTTTTTAAATTTGTTGCATCCGACTTTCTAATAACACTATTATTTTTAATTTTTTTCAGCTTTAACTAGAACGGTTCTGTCGGATTTAATGCAAGAACGGTTAAAATATCTTTTCCCGTTTTTTTTTTAATTAGTTTTTTTCTGGCCGGTTGAGAGTTATTTTTCTCGATCGAGCACTTCTTCGGAACGTTGCTGGCAATTTTGATTGGCGGACGCGCAGGATACGTCATGACCTTCACCTGAATGAATTACTTCGATTATTATTTTCGGATTCGATTTTATACTTTGCTTGCTGTATAATAATCATTTTCACGTTCCAATTTTGTAAAATTGTTTTGGATTAACGTACTCTGTCCTGTAGCGCGAAAAAAAATAAGCAGGAAAATCAAATAATGTGTATCCTTTGTTTTGATTTTGTTTTCAAAACTTTTTCATGTCATTGTGGTCGTTTTTTTTTTATTTTGTTAAAGTCCTAATTCCACGGGCAGTGCGCGTATTGCTAGTCATAAATAAAAGAAACATTTAATTCATTGCAACAAATAATACAGAATACACAGTAGTATAATAAATGCATAATTAAAACATTTGCAGCATAATTTATCGGGCACTTTTCCAGGAAGGACAGAACTTGCAAAAGGAGGACGGTTGGTCGCCATAGCAACAAGCGCTGCCACGTGCCGGCCTGGCTTACTTACAAGTTTGCATACAAAACTGAAATTGTCTTTTAGTGCTTAGAGAACTGTTGAATTAGTTCAGAACTAGGCGGTTGAATTAGTAGTTAGGTAGGCCAGAAAAGTAGGCTTAAGTAAGGGAAAAAAACTACATAGCAATCAACTCTGCTTAAGAAATTACTGAAATTAATAATTAAGTAATAAGAGTTGTGAAAATGAAAATTATGACACAGTAATGGAATAAATACGCAGTGAAGCACCGTTTATACGTCTTACAAGGGACTGACGCAAAACGACGTATAATTAAAATTTTAATAAACAACTTTGATAATTACAAATTGAATGCTACTAATGGAAATTCATTCAAAAGTTTTAATTTGAAGGTTTTTTAACATAATACTAGTATAATGCTACACGATATGGAAATCAATAATGAAATTTTTAAATTAAACTTTTATCATAAAGTGAGAAAAATCGCACCTTTATTGCATATCCGCCTTTGGCCGGGAATATAATTTCAACTGAATACAATTTGATATTCATATTCCCTTAACAAAGCAATTTTAAGGTTCGAATTCCGATAGACATTTTACCCGCGTTCTTTTCGTAGCCTTGAACCTCTTCTGTTCGTGGTCTACATGAAAGTCCCAAATGGAGTCAAGTAACCGTATCATGCATTATGCAAAATATTCATTTGATTTCAACAATAAAATGGCGCGCCACATTTGAAGTCTAACAGCATGTCAATTGGCTTAAAGATATAAATACGAATTAAGGGAAGTTTTAATTGTGAAAGAGTTAAAAATACAAAAATAATAGCAAACAACGATGGGGAATAAGAATCTGGTGGATGACGTCATCAGAGGCCATTCATCCATGCAGCTTCAAAATAGGTTTTCTGTAGAGGAAAAAGACTAAAGGTCTAAATTTAATAAGAATTTTCCTCTATGGCCTGAACCGACTCCGGAATAATCCGGAATCTTTTTAGATATTCAATCTTTAATTTGCTTAAAACATGCTGATAAAAAAATTCAAACGTAACAATCAAAATCATTCAGCTTACTGGATTACTTCCTTATATACTTACTATCGTGAGGACTTTCTTTGCAGATTTCACAGAAAAAATGATGAAATAGAAAAAGAAAGTAAAATCCAGTAGTATATTATCTTAGCTTTCAACAATGGCAGAGAAAAACCTTTTGCGTCGTATCTTTCGAAAATATCATCGCACAAAAATTATATTTACACGATTTTAAAATTCTTTCCATAAAAAAATATTTTAATGGTAGCAATTTAATTGTTGTTCATTCCTCCCACACCGATTTTAACAAATTTTAAAAAATACATTTTTATGATTTACAAAAATACTCCTCGTCGTTATAATGAAAACCAAGCTGTTTTCAGAGTCCACGCATCGCTGTGAGAGTTTATTCGTATCGTGCGCGAAGAAATTTTGTGTTTCATAATAATTACTGTTGCACGAGACGTTATATTATGTTTCGGTGTTTTAATTGATTGTTTCTTTGATCTTTTATTTTGTAAATACTTTTTGACAACATTTTTGTTCGTTGTAAAGATTTTAAATTAATTTTTTAGTTATTTTTGTGAGTATTAAAAACTTTTGCTGTTTGTAGGTTGCTGACCTTCGGTCATCTTTCCTTGCATCCACGCAGTTCATATAATAGTGTTTCATTACATTATCTTTTTTCCACTACTAAAATATCTTTATCCTTTCCATAACCACATAAATTCCAATTGTAGATTGACGCATTCTCGCAGTTTCATGTTATACGCTTGTTAAAACATGTTTCGAAATTCGAAAAATAATGAAGTGATGAATAAGTTGAATGAAGTGATTTTTTATTTCGTTTGATAAGTTTTATTGAGAATACAGCTACAAATTGCTACTTTTTATAATGTGTTGAAGGACATAAACTACTTTTATTTCTAACTAGCTGTTACCCGTGACTTCGTGCGCGAAGAATTTGAATTATTCTTTTTTTAATTCACGAATGTAAATGTTTTGTTGCATTTTGAACGGGGAAAGTAAAAGTTCTGACAGTTGATAATACTTAATTGGACGGCTGACAGGAGTGTACTGTACACGCATGCTGATATAGTTATGTAAATTGTATATCTATACTAATATACTTTTGTATACCACGTTATTTGCACGGATGTACACGTTGTGTGGGCTGGACACACGTGAACACGCCACATATAGTTGCCCATGCGAAAAATATGGTTTTTCCAAATGTACGCTGGACCTGAGCCTGGCAAATGCTATTTTTAAAGGGATTTGTTACCTTTTGAACTGAGATGATAAATCCTTCGGTATTATCGGAAGGCGTGGAATTAAAACACTCTCTCTTCTCCCTATATAAGTCATAACAGTAGCTTTAATGACGTTTGGACCTAGGTGTGTAATTTGTAACCGTGTGCCATTGCGCAGTCTCGGTATATCGAGGTTACGTATTAGTAGTACAGGCACACCGACATTCAATCTCGGCTTGTCGGAAGGTGCCCCTAACAATTCTAAGATGTTGAAGAGCTCTACAGTGTATGATGTTCCTTGTTAATGCCCATTACCGTATCTACAGAAGGATATTCCGTAATATCTCGCTGTGAAAATTAAACAAAACATCGAGAGAATAATTCACTAATGTCATTGGATCACTGTGTAACCGTATTAAAAGCTGTAAATGCTACGACAACAGGAAACCGGAAGTGTAAAGTCTCCTTTGCTGTTTATGGTCAAAGAAAGCAATATTTTCTTATATTAACTTTAAATCTGGCAAAAGCCCGCGCGCGAAACAGTAATTTGGCTTGAATTTATTTCTATAAGAATGAAAATTATTATTAGAAATTACGTTACAAAAATATTTTTAAACCTTAATAACAATCAGAAAAAACATTTCTTCGCAATGGAATTAATAGCATTAAAAAGATCATTTTCTGGTCTTTAAAATGGCATAAAAATAATTGTTGTCTAATAAATATTTCAGAAGTTATTGGCAAAAAACGTCTAAGCATAACAAGCAGACAGTACGTAAACGTAACAAACAAACAGACAGACAGACACACTTTCACATTTATTATATTATTAAGGATTACAGATTTTAATAGCGCAATTTTTATAATTTACCTATGCATTTTGACTAAGAAAAATGGAAAGAAACTTTTACTCTTTACAAGATTTATTATTTGGAAAATGCTGACGGTTACTTGTCTTTAAATCATATTTTTAGTTTTTTTCATTGATACTGGTTTAGGAAATTTAGTTTTTTTTCTTCTATTATTTCGTTTAGTTTTTCAAAGCATCAAAATTATTGTTTCATCCAATATGTACAATGAAGTAGCTATTTTGTAATTTTTTGTGTAAAATTTGGCCGTGGTTAGGCGTTTACCTCAGAACATTTAACATTTAAATGCTTTATTTCGAAAGCAAACGTAGATAATTCATTTTCACATACATTTCAATTTCCAACAAATTCACATTTTTCAATCTTATCAAACAACAAAGGTGAAATTTTAAATATTTATGCATTCCATATTAAAAGTTTAACAGCCAGGAAAGTCAGTATTTCAGGCGAAAAAGCTGGTCGCCAAAAGCGGCTAGTAGTATTATAGAAACGCAGACGATAAAATAAACATTGCTTTTTAACACGATAACACTGTCATGCTACGATGTTTCAGAGTAGAGCTTCGAACTTCCCTTTAAAAAAAATGTATTCCCAAATAGTATTTTTTGTAGCGATGAATCATTGAAATGCCGAATCAAGAATTTTCTCCTCTAAGGCATCGATCTGTTTTTATTTTTAATTAGCAGTACGCGCACGGCGCTGCCTGTGGAATCAGGACTTCAAGAAATTTACGACTGTGTCCAGAGAAGGAAGGGAATAAATCACGGCTGTTTTATTTTCCGCCAGATGGCGTAGCCAAGGCGAAAAAGTGCGAAACGGCGTGCTTCTTCACTTTCGGCATTCGAGAAAAATTCTCTGATCCAATCTAGAAATAAATTAATCTAAAATCGACAAAATAAAATATTTTAACCGTTTCTTGTTTTAAATCAGAGAAAAATAATTGATTTACTACCAAAAAAATTTTGAAAATGATATCTTTATTAGAACATCGGATGCAAGAGTTTTAAGAATTTCGGAAAATTTTATTTTTGAAAAGTGACTATTTTTTAAAAAATGCTCAAAATTCAGTAAATTACGTTAGAAATTCAAAACTAACTTCAGTAGAACGGAAATCGCGTGCTCTTTCCGATGGTGTGTCTATTTTTGTCGTACAATTATTCGAAACCATTCTATTGAGAAATAAGTGCGAAAAATCAACCAAAACAACACAACACATTAAATAAAAAATTTTCTAGATCAAATTTTAAAATTACGGCTTCGAGATGCATTCAGTCACCATTACGACTACCTGTGTGCCAAATTTCATAGCTGTAAGTGCGATAGATTCGTCTGGACATCGCAGACACATACACACACACAAACATTGCCTTTTATAAGTGTAGATTTCACGACAGAGAAGTGTAAAAAGCCGTTCAATCTTTGACATTTATTTTTCCTATCAACTTTTCACTAGAGTGTAACTGATAAGGAGTTCTGCTTTGCTAATCTGATAACATACTTGAAAATAGGTCTTATCTGACCCAACAAATCTTATCTGACCGAACGAACGGAGTCCACTTCTGTGTTCTGATTGGTGAAAACGCTAAAATACCTAATTACTCTTCGACTTTCGCTTGTATCACTCCTATTATTAGAGAAGGATATGGACAAGGACGTATATACACTTTGGTTGCCTACAAATGCTTATCTGTCGAAACATGTGTTTTTTTTTAATGAACTAATACATACAATAATGCAATTTTTTTTTTCTCTTTTATCTCAAGTGTGTATTTACGTTTTTAAACTTTTAAACTCCTGGTGTGTTTTTATTAGAGTCGGTGCTTGCGTGTTTTCACTTTTTGACCCTTGCCTTTTGGAAATGAACTTTAAACTTGTTTTAAAAAATAGGGACTTTTGGTGTCATGGTGTGTATTAAAGTTTTTGTGATTATGTGTTTTCGTTTTTAATTATATATACGTTTGCATAAATTTTATGTATTCTCTGTGTTCTGGCATTTTTTTTATTATTTACTCGTTGTGACTTTTGTTCTTTGTGTGTTTGTTAGCACTGTGTAAATGGAGTTTTCTCTGTAGTGTGCTTTTCTTTAAATAAATAAATAAATACATCAAATTTTTCTTCCTTTATTGAAACATTAAAAAAAAAAAAACTTTCTTTTTTTTTTATCTATGGCACATTCAATAACGCAAAACTTCTATTTAAACTTTTGAATACACATCATTTACTGATTATTTTCAGATACCGAAACCCTCTGCGCTTTTGCGCCAGGCGGAGTTGGTTTCACCAACATAGGGGTGAGGTGACAAATGGAGGGGAAGATGTTTACATTTTCTTAGCTGTATGTAGAAACACTTTATTTTCATTTATTGCTTTGCTGTAAAGACTAGCGTAAAAAATACTCCTAATTGTAAGAAGGTCATGATCTAGCAAAGAACTCGGGAAAAGCGCTCATTTTTTTCATTCCTTTCTGAAGTAAAATCGTCCAGAAATGCTAGTCTCGTGTTTTTGAAAGGAACAGTAGCTAATGACAACTTTTCTTTTTCCTCATATCATTACAACAACTTTTACTTTCTCGTAAAGAAAATTATGGCATCGTCAGAAAATTTGTCCTGAAGATTTTGATGAATCTCCGCGCCTCCTTGAATCCAAACCAGCGGGAGTGGTCTCCCCTAAACTTTCTCGTATACGCCTAACACATGTAGAGACAAAAAATAAGCTAAATGCCCTAGCGCAGTGGAGATAAAAAAAAAATAAGCGAAATTAAGTCAGTTCTCCGCAAACTCGCTCGGATAAAAATTTCGAATCTGCTTTATTCCCAGAACGCAACAAGTTTTCTCCAGCACACGTTGAAACGACAAAACGGAAATAAAATAATCCGAGCAGGATCAGAATTCACCAAAAGGGAGAAAAAAAGACAGAAAAGGGAAGAAACGAAGCGCGTTCAAAGCTACAATTTCGTAGACCGCCAGAGTCAAACGCCAACTATACTAATGGGAGTAAAATACGCGAAACGCTCGCCAACACAGAGTCGCAATGTGCATTTTGAACACCTTTTTTTCAACGGATTGAAACGAAATTTGAGCACAGATCTATAATTAATATTAGCAAACGTCATATCAATTTTTATTTATCTAAGCCAAAGAGTTTAGGAGATATAATTTTTACAAGTATGCGACTATACAGACCGACAGACAGTCAACCCTTTGACGGATTTGGCCCAAAATTTGATACGTACCTACATTCATGAGAATAAAACTGTGTACCAAATTTTTTCCATCTAGCTATTCAAGTTTTTGAGTTATAGTGTTCGCACAACCGCGGACAGACAGACTTACCGTGGGCGGATTTCGTCCAAAATTTGGTAGAAACCTACAAATTATGTGTCAAGTTCACATACCAAATTTCACCCCCGCAGCTCTAATAGTTTTCGAGTTATCGTGTTCACAGACAGACAGACATGATTCCTAAATTGTGTTTTTCGGACTCAGGGAGGTCTAAAACGTGGAGATTCGTCAAAATCTCGAGTTCGAATTTTTTGACGATTACAATACTTTCTCTTTGTATAAGAGAAAGTAAAAACGCATTTTTGAAATTTGGATCTTGAGCACTAATTATACACATCTTGTACGAATCATGTGCGTGCGGGTAGGCGTTTAATGAAGAAAATCTTTAACCGTCGTCTGGAGTGCTGATTGTCTGTAAGTTATTAAGGTCATCATTATGAATCGGATCGAGTTCATTGAATGCTATTTCACTATTCTTTTGACTAAAGAAATAAATTCTTTGGTTTTCAACGGAGTCCACTGCGTCTTTAAAGGAAGATGGAATAGCTTCTCCACAATCGTTTGAATTGGCACCAGACAATTTGTCTTTTATTAATTCATTCATTGTTAATAGTTTGGAAGCCATGGTGTCTTTACCGCAGTTTACACACTAGAAAAGAGGACATTTTGATGTTTTAGAACGGGGGGAAAAGACGCACTTTATCATCATCGACGTATGAATGAGAAACGTATAAACGGTGCTTTACTGTATATATCGATATAAATCTTTCAATTCACTTTTTAAAACAATTTTTATATAAATCTTTAATACAGTAATTAATTGTTGGGCACCTGCATTTTTCAACTGTGAAGTGTTTTTACTTTTCCATTCAGTCAATCGGATGCAACTGCAATGTACGGCCGTACCTGGTGGTGCAAATGACGAATTCAGTCATTAGATGTTCCTTAAGGGAAGGGACTGACGGACAGCTGAAGCAAGGAGTAAGCGGAAATGTCACCGAAGATCCCCGATGTCGGAAATCCAATCAGGATTCGTTGCAGTCGGAGCTTCTTGTAGAAATAACTAAGATAAATCTGTAACCGTTCTTTACAAATCTTGTAATTTGCGAAGCATCGCATCAAATGGAGACTGATCATTGAACTTGTACGCTGTTCTGAAAGAAAGATGGAGGGGGAAAATCCAAGAATTTCTTATTTCTTGTTCAAACTCTCTTCAGATTGAGTTAGTTTAGTCTTAGTTATATTAACGTCCCGTCTTGAAGCAACACGAAGGCTATTTTGGGACGGACCTCGTCATTTTGAACTGCGGCCAGATGACGAGGACGACACCTGAGTTGGCGTCCTCCTCTCCAAACTTCCGCACCACACCAGCTAATTAACTTGAATGCACCATGGTATTTATTGTAACTAATTTTCTCCCAGCAATTTTGATGGCTGTTGAGTTCTGTCTTTATGTGAACTTGTGTTACCGCCCTTGATTGGGCGTAGAATGGTAAATCTCGTGAAATGGATCCTTTGATGGGTGTTTGTGGTTTTGGAGTCTTTGTCCTGGGGTTTAATTATTGAGTGCTGGTTTGTTGTTGTTTCTTC
The DNA here is from genome assembly GCA_013235015.1 of Araneus ventricosus. NCBI lineage: Eukaryota > Metazoa > Arthropoda > Arachnida > Araneae > Araneidae > Araneus > Araneus ventricosus. The sequence continues at coordinate 11,241 of BGPR01025399.1, forward strand.
CATTCTGTGTGTTTCTTGGCATTTATAGAATGAGACCAAACGTAGTTTTGCGCCCTTGGGTGGTATTTGAGATTGTGCTTTGCTCCTGTGTTAGTAATCCTCCCGGCCGAGCGGTTTGTCTCCCTCGACTGGTTGAGTCGCTGTACTCAATAAGCATATATCGATGTGACTAATCACTACCTTTGTTTACGGGTGCAGTATGTAACTTACATTTATTTTACATCGACGTTAATAAACTTTACTTTAGGCTTTTAGAATTGAGGATGCGAAGCGTTTCCAAAATGTAATGGGAAAGTCAAGTAGACTTAATACCTTGTTATCGAGAGATTACAGCATTGCTTTTAAGTAAAATAAAATCATTGTTATATTATTGAATGTCAGAAACGTTCATTGGAAAAAGAGTAGGAAAAAATAAGTTTAAATTCTCCAGACATATAAATTGGTGGAGAGTTTATCGAATGTGCAGTTTCGGATTCGACCCTTGTAGTAGTGCAGAAAAATATTGACGTCGCGAAAATTCTTATAGTGCTTGTCTCTTAGCTTCTTGAACATTTTTATGTAAAAATAGTCATTAAAATCATTTTCATAAGATTCCGTTAAATTTGATAAACAAATGTATATGATTGAATTTTCTTTTAATACTTCATTTTCTTGTTTATTTCCCAAATTTGAGATCGTAGAAAAATTTTATCGAAAGAAATAGGGTTGAGAACTTTTTTTTCCGCCTCTCGAAAAGAGGTCGCGAGTGGAAATTTTTTTAAAGTCCTTCTTTATACCATTACTCAGTTTTTAAAGTCCTGAAAGGCTGGTTGAAATACTAAATAAAACGTCTTCTAAAGGTATTTGGAATTAAGGTATCTGACTGTGTTCGGAGACATTTTTTTGAAAAATAACTTATATATATTTTTTAATGTTATTTTTCAGCTGCATATGTTTTAAAACTAGGAAAATATTGTAGAATTAGGCTTTCAAAATAATATTTTTTTTAAAAAAACTGAGAAATTTGAAGAAAAATGACTAAAATATTTGCCTTACAGCCATAGACAAAATCATATTCTAAATATACATAAATCCTTGTAGGAATACATTTTTATGACAGTTATCTGCGTTATGCTCTGAAATATTTCTTGTACTTCAAAATAGTTTTGAGATATAGCTGAGCATAGTTACTAAACTGGTAATTTTTCATAAAAAATGCTTTTCGTTTATATTTAAGCACTTAGAAATAATACTTAATTTTAAAATTGACCTTAATTTTTAGAGGAAAACATCGAGTATATTACAGAAAACAATCTCAGAAAATTTCGTATCAATACTTGAATAACTTTTTGAGAAATCATTGTTACGGTCGACAGTTTTCCTCAAAAGTATCATTTCTCAGAAAACACATTTTAAATTTTCACGCAACATAAAATAATGCGTACAGTTCGGTAATAAAACAGCTGTAACTCCATTTGTAAATCACGTAGAGTAAAAAGTCAGACAGTTTTAGAAAGCTGATTAAACGGGCTACAAAATTAAGTCATAAAAAGTTTGTTGATAATTTCATCAAAAACGACGATTTTGCACCATTCGGATACCTTAAGACAGAGCACCGTTTAAAAGAAGTCGCTGAATACTTGTAGGAGACAGTGAGTAATCGTACTTTGATTAATGTTCAAAGAGAGAGTCACAATTACTGTTCATTTTGTCATTTCTGACTAATGTGATGACAAGAGTTTTCTTCCAACTCTGCGGAAGTAGAATGTCTCCACCCACACAACAAGGAGAAGATGGCGGTCAACCGATGGATGACTCTATGCTGGTGCACCGCAAGCTGATGCAATTTTAATGAGGATCGGCCTTTTTACTTTCTCGTATACGAATTATCCAAAGAGAAAGTACTGTAATCGTCAAAAAATTCGAACTCGAGATGTTGACGAATCTCCAAGTTTTAGACCTCCCTGAGTCCGAAAAACCCAATTTTGGAATCATGTCTGTCTGTCTGTGAACACGATAACTCGAAAACTATGAGAGCTACGGGGATGAAATTTGGTATGTGGTCTTTAAACATAATTTGTAGGTTTCTATCAAATTTTGGACAAAATCCGTCAACGGGCAGTCTGTCTGTATGTCCGAAGTCATGCGAACACTATAACTCAAAAACTTGAATAGCTAGGTGGATAAAATTTGGTACACATTTTTATCGTCATGAATGTAGGTCCGTATAAAATTTTGGGCCAAATCCGTCAAAGGGTTGACCGTTTGTCGGTCTGTATAATTTACTATTGAAACCAATCCGTGATCTCCACGCGCATGCGTACTGGAAGCAATCTTCTGTGCAGGCTAAAGGAGCGAATTACGTCAGTTTGTCCTTGAGACGGCAAGAGTGAAACCTAGGAGTGTGCGATAGATATGCGTTTTAATCGGTACGCATCTCTTTGAATTCTTTACCTAGATATTTTTCAATCACTCTAATGAAAAACCTTCTGATAGTCATTGGATTCTGGATAACAGTAGGTTCGAATTTTTTTAGCCACGCGGGGGGAGGAGAAACGGCACCTATTTGGAGAAGTATACGAGAAAGTTTAGGGGAGAACATTCCCGCTGGTTGTTTGAAATAACTGGTAAATTATGTAAGTGGACAATTGTGTGAAAGAGTAAGATGTGTATCAGTCAAATAAGTTACTTTCTCGAATGCGGATCTATGTATATAAAAGAGAAATGTGCTCACTGACTCTGACCCATCACAAAATGTCCTAAATCACTAATAGGTACTCACTAAAAAAGGATTTTTCAACATTTTGATTAGAATTTTAATGAATCAAAAAAATACAAAAAAATGTAACGTTATTTTCACAATAACTTTGGAGCATATTAACTCACAAAAAACCACTTTAATGTCATCTTAAAGTTTAAAAAATTAGCTTCTCAATGACACGAATTTCATTTCCATGCAACATTCTGTTTAAAATTCATTTTTCGAAATGTTTTCAAATACAATTTCAAAGAATGTTTTTGTTGTTCTTATATGCACTGACTTTTTTCTTTCTTTTCTATTCTTCTTTTACGAATACTTTCTGTACGAATTCTACTGCGCATGTCCGAAACGTAGCCTAATTTTTCTTTTATAATTTGGAAGCCAGATATATAGGGCAGCATTTATAAAAATTCCAGTTCGCTACCTTTATAAGATTCAGGAAGATATTGGCATTGCAAAACCTGAATTGCTTTTGTTCTCTAAGAGAAACAAAATGATGAGGGTTATTTTTCAGAAATTGATATTTTTTGAATTTGAATCTTCGAATAGTAATCATCAAACTGCAATTTAAATTATTTTTTAAATTTATAAATATACATGAGTATTCAGTATATTTCTACTTTCATATAATTCAATATTACTGTTCGAAGATGCAAGTTTAAAAAATATCAATTTGTGGAAAACCCTTCATCATTTTGTTTCTCTTCGAGAACAAAAGCAATTCAGCTTTTGAAATGTCGATAACTTTCTGAACCTTAACGGTATCGAACTGGAATTTGTATATAAGCTGCTCTGTTTGTCTAGCTTTAAAGCTGTGAAAAAAATTACGCTATGTCTCGCACATGCGCAGAAAAAAATATTTAATACAAATACTCATATTTCCTCTTATTTTCAAAGAATTTACTTCAAAATTTAAAACAATGCTTCTCAAACATAGTGTCACATACTCTGTAATCTTCGTACTATTTGGTTGAAAACTATTCACGTTAAAAGCAAAAAACGTGCGGGAAAATTTGGGATTTTTAAAGAAAATCTTTATATCTTCCCGAATATTCGTGCTATTTTTATGAAAATGCATGTAAATATTATGCGCATCAAGCGAAACCATTGATGAAAGTTTCATCTCGTTATTAGCTTTCTGTGAAACGGGATGAGTCGAAATTCCTCTTTGTCTTTATTACTTTCTGGTCGCCCCCCCCCCTAAATGCCCTAGTGACGAGATTTTCACTGTAAAATGCGAGTTCCGACTACTGCATGTCTCACGGCTCTCCGCAATTGGTTTCAAACCATTCTGTCCATATTAACTCCAAATTTGCCGCATCTTAAGAATTGTGCTAAACTTTTGAACATCAGTGCATTCTTCTAAACTAATTCTTTTGTACTTAATTTATATCTGTACTCTACAAACTGATTAACTGGAATAACTTCGGGTAAACCTGGAATTTACGGTGCCGGCCTGCTTCTCGCCAATTCTTCTTGGCGCAATTGCATGTGCCGTCGCCAAATACTGTTTTGGATGTGCAGTACGCTTTTTATTGCTCTCTTGCGCATGCGTCACCTGAAACCGAGAGATTGAGCACGCAATGCCTGCGGCATTTCAAGTGTGTACCAGGCAAATTTTTTAACTTAATAAAACATCAGCGGCTTCGCTTTCAGCATAGCAGGAAACTAGTAGCTCCTCTTTTTCATTGAATGTTAGGAATCCACGTTTTTAAAAAATTCCGAAAACGAGAATTTCCGCACGCAATGCCTGCGGCATTTCAAGCATGTACCGGGCAAATTTTTTAACTTAAAAGACATCAGCGGCTTCGCTTTCAGCATAGCGGAATAATCGTAGCTTCGCTTCTTCAGTGAGAAACGAAACGCACAGAATAACATACACGGTACTGAACCGATATTCCATCCGAAGAATTCCAAACGAAGTTTTATTCAAATTCGAATTAATCGCCAAATTGCATCGAAGAGTTGAACAAAACAGTCCAATCGAAACGTGGCGAAATATAGCCTGTTAAGCAAAACATCGATGACAGGATCAATTTGTGCGCATGCGAGCTTGTCACCCGTTAAAAACATCTAGATGCCACCAAAACAAATGTTCTCTCATCGCCGTTCTTGGCGGCAAAAATTTGGCGATCCTAAGAGGAACGAAGTAGGCGGGCAAACTCCAGGTTAACCTAATTTCAGTCTTCTGCTTTATGGTAACGTTTCAATAATCGCTAAAATTCGGATCGACATTGTCAACCATGTGCTCAGCAACTTCCAAAGATTCAAGTGCTTTACTCAGCAGAGGTCTTGAGTACTAAATTCCAATTCCTCACCGAAATGTCAAGGCCTGAATATTTTATTAATTAAAAGTGATGCTTACATGTTTACTATAATATTTTATATAAAAGTATTTTTTACAATAAAAGTATTACACGTGGAAGTATTTTTATCCCAAACAACAATGTACCAATAATGTGCTACTACGCGGACGAAGTCGCGGGCGTCACTTAGCTATACATAAAATGAAGTTTTGCAATCGTCAGCACACACGATCTCGAGCTCATGATGAATTTCAACGTTACAAATTGCCTGGAGTTCAAAGAAAAACCACTTTTTGAATTATGGTTGTGTTGAGACCTCGACAAAAGAAAGGAAACATAGTTCCATAATGGGAAGAGGTAATATTTGATAGGAATCCCTATCTTAATCAAAATATTCCGAATATTCAAACCAGTTTAATGACATCATTCACACAACTTCAATCAATGAGAAAAAATACATATGGCACTGCATTCAATTTTGCGTTATTATTCCTTTTAATTATTATCATCCAGTGCAATCATCATTAAGATCCAAGGAATATCTTTAGTGTGATTTGACTGAACTTTAAATTATTACAATTAATTTATTGAACAAAACAAATCATTTGTATCATAACATTATGTTCAATCACAGAATCGCTCAATATTACAACTTTCACACAATTCGGATACTGAATTGTCACCATTGCATAAATGATGTTATTGTAACTGAAAAAAAGAAAGGAACTAAGCAATTGTAATTTACCTACATACACAAGAAAAGCACACTGACTTACCACAAACTCCGTCTTCATAGCAATAAGAATTCTATACCAATTTTAACCAAAGCATAAGAATAAACTCAAACAATTTTCAGAAGGATTTGAAAATAGTAATTACAGATGTTACCAAATGTAAAAACAAAAGCATGGCTAGAATAAATATTGAAAAACTTTAACTGACGGTAATGTTTCTTTAAATAGCTAAACTTTTCCCGACAGACGATATTTTTTTCTCTCAATAGCTGAAAGTTAATTTTTTTTTAATCGAGCGCTTATTGGACGAGTTTTCTGGTTTGTTTACTTACATTAAAAACCTTGACTTTATCTGCTTGTATACGTTGGACTTCCGCTTTGAAGATCCATTCACTTAGCATTGCACCGGAAATATGTAGTACAGGCATGTAAACAAACCAGAAAACTCGTCCATAAATAGAATATCCAGACAGAGGATATTTTTTTCGTCAAATAGCTAAAAGTTAGCATTTTTTAATCGAGTGTTTAGTTTAATAAATAAAATATATTTATATTAGAATATCTAGACTAATTGTATTTTGTCTTGAATAAAAACTAGCGTTTGACAGAAGATCCCCCCTTTTTTTATCTAGTGCTTAATTTAATGAATAATACAAATTTTTAGCGATAATATTAACGTATGAAATAAAAGATATTTTGATATTTAATTTTACAAGGTTTATTCTTTGTTTTACTTTCTCGAATACGACGTAGGGGAAAATGTGGGGGAAAACCGGGTACACATAATAACTTTATGGGAAATTAGGAAAACTAGATTTTTAGTGGATAAGTAGCTGCCATTTTTATTTTATATGGTAATTTTTTATAGTTTTGATTGTCATTTTTATTTTATATGACAATTTAATAATATTAGTCACAAAATTCACACGTAAAGCAGTTGTTTTTTCCCTCCGCACCACTGCGACTTTCGTGAGTTCAACTAAGACAGTTTCTACATTGGATTCACCCTTTGCATTTATTTAAATTAGAAAATGCATCATTACGGCATAAACAATGAACGTCTGATGGGTTTTTATCGTCTTCATCGGAGGAATCATCAACATTGTCTGGACCGCCACACGGAGTACCGGGTTTAACCCCCAGTGCAGCGATTATAGGAAACGAAATAGAAACGCTCAATTATTGGAGTAAATCCTTCTTGTTTGATAGGGTATGAATCCTTAGTAGGCGTATAATAAGCTGGACTAAATATAGTTTTTATATCTGTTATATAATAAATAGAATAGTATCGCATCCGTCAGAAAGAAAAAGAAGAAAAAAAACCCACTTCTATTCTGATGATTCTCCGCATTTTCAACCTCTTTGAGTTAAAAAAAGAAAACCTCATTTTTGGAATTATGCCTGTAGGTCTTCACATCGAAGTTGTTGACTTGCGTCAAATTTTGAAGGAAATTCGTCAATGGAAATACAGTCGAGCCTCCCTACATCGAAGTCTCCCTACAGCGAATTCCTCCCTATAACGAAATTTTTAATCGGAATGTTAAAACACATTCAAAATATTTTCCTTATAACGAAGTGGTTGTCTCCCTATAACGAATTTTTTCAGACCTTTATCTTTACGATTTTTGTCATTTTTGAAGAAAGTTGCTAATTTCTGGGCAAACAAATCGCTCACACGTGCCTGTTTCTGGAACCACTCGCATTGTTCATTCCAGCGATAACACATAACAATAGAATGCTATGTGAAGGATAATGCAGTTGTCAGAGGGAGCAACATTTCTACGGGTCAAAATTCCAAGAATCGTGGTGGAGTGGGGGTGAAAACAGCAAATGAATGTGACAATACGCATTTTATGTTTATCCGTACTTGTACATATTATTCTTTAAATTGGTGAATTGTCTTCACTTTTGGGCATTTTATTTATACGATAAAAATTAGTATAATTTCAACAAATTTATAATAAATATTACTTCATTTTTAATTGAATGTCATAATTAAATATATTTGAACTTATCGCACACACTGAAAGGTTTGTAACATTTACTTAAATAACTGCAAAAATCTCTAATCTCCGTATAGCGAAACTTTCTCTAGCGAATTTTTCAACTGGAACCAAGCAATTTCGTTATAGGGAGATTCCACTGTACTGTCTGTCTGTCGTATGTGAACAAGATAACTGAGGAACGTGACACACTATGTGAGTGAAATTTGATCTGTGGTCTTTGTCAGTTGAATGCGCATGCGTGGAAGGAAGTGCGATTGACCCCACATCTGTCCTTCCTGACCCCCGTGCTATGTGCCCGAAGAGCGCAGAGGCTTTCTTGGTTGTACACAAACTGGCCGTAAGGGGCATCGATTGGCCCAGATCTACAGAAAAACGGTAGATCTGTATAAAATGTTGGGCTCAATGAACCAAAGATGTATTTTTGCGAAACACAGGCTTCGTTTTCTTTACTCTAGTGCGAAGCTGGATTCAAAAATTGTGGAAGTATACGAGAGAGTCGAAGAGAAAATGCTCTATCTGTTTCACAGGCGGATTAACATGTGCAAGGGTCCTCAGGCAGGGCAAGTTTCGAACCCCTTTCAGAACCAGATATTTTTTTATTGATTTTAATTAAATATCTACATAAGCAGTCCTTAAGTAACTAACATTACGACAAACTGAAATTAAAAAAATACAGTGAAGCACCGTTTGTACGTCTTTCAAGGGAGTGACGGAAAACGACGTATAAATGAAAAGACGTATAACCGGAATTTTACTAAACAACTTCGATTATTATAAATTTAATGCTACGAATGCAGATTCATTTAGAAGTAGTAATTTTAAAGTTTTTTTAAAGATAGTACCAGTATAATAATGCATAGTTATGGAAATCAATAACTAAATTTTAAAATGAAACATTTATCATAAAAGTGACAAAAATCATAACTTTATTATTTGAGTACTAATAAATACACATCTTATACGATTTATGTGTATACAGGCAAAGCCTTTACTTGAAAAAATCTTTAATCATCATCAGATGTGTTGATTTTCTGAGAGTATTAAGTACATCATTATGAATCGAATTCAATTCGTTGAATGTTTTTTCACTTCTCTTTTAACGAAAGAAATGAGCTTTCAATGGGGTCCCTCGCGTCTTTAAAGAAAGGTGGAATAACTTCAGCATCGCTTCAATTAGCGCCACACAATTTGTGTTCTAATAATTCATCAACTGTGAATATTTTGATCTTTATCACAGTTCATTTACTAGAAAGAAGGACATGTTCACATTTGAGAACCGGGGAGAACGACTTATAATCGAAGCTTTGAGTCGTATAAACGAAGCACTTTATCATTACAATGAATCGGGATTGTGATGAAACGACGTATAAATGAGAAACGTATAACCGGGCTTCACTGTATTCAATTGAAGTTCACCTTTAAGAGAGTTAAATTCAATGTCTCGCGTATATAAAAAAAATTAACCACTTAAGAACCGAGTTATTTTGTAACCTACGGTATTTAGGACTCGGGTTACGCCCTTAAGCGGTTAATTTAAAAATAATTTTTAACAGGAAGGGGGCGAAAAATCATGCAATGCCCCGGGCGCAATTTACCGTCGCTACGTCACTGAATACACGATCAAAATTTAATCACACGTTTTCCATATTCGAATAATGATAAATTTATTTTTAGTGCAAAGTAAGTTTATAATTGTTTGATTTCAAAAGAAAGATCAAACAAATTTAAGAATTTACGAAAACGTGTGTATGAATCTGTGGCAGAAGGTAATGAAGACATTGCAAGTTCGAACACTCGTGATGAATTCAAATTAACTTAATTTTCTTCATTCAAAATGTTAAGAAAATGTAATTGGAATATGGTAATAGCTATATGCACGTAATTGTCTCGTTAGGGTGTAATTTAAGATGGAGATTGTATTTTCAACAGCGTGCTTCAATATCTCAGCGAGCAATGGATTTTGAACACTAATTAAGCAATTTGAATTCTTGATGTGATACGACTAACCTTTCTCAGAACCAAAAGTCGACTGTTTATTAGTCTTATTTTTTCATTTTGGCTGTTATAGAGAAGTTTGAATTTGCATCTTATTTAATTTGAAATGCAATTTTCTTATCTATTGAGAAAAAATTAACCGGTGTTATAAAAAAATAAAATAATAATAATAATAAGTTCTTGTACGGGTGATTAACAATATAGAAATGCTTATTTCACAATGATTTTAGATTCATTATGTAGGCTCAGGGAGTGAGCAAAAAAGAAAATACATCAGAGCATTTAGGTAAAAAATATAATAATTTATTATATAGAACATAGCATCTTGCATGTTCAATCTAATACAAGCATGCGATGGAACACAAAATGATGCAGATTTCATACGCTGATACTAGATGACGACACTGATTTATTTGCTTATCTGCAATTCGCTTTCTCTTAATCTGCAAACAATTTCCATGCAAAAAAAATTTCAAAATGCAACGAGCTAGACAAGTGAGATTTGGCATGTGGTCTTTGTATGGAATCTTTTCAGAGAGTGGCGCCACTTTGCCTAGTGTTGCTCCATTCATAGCTGTTAAAAATGAGTCCGATCACGTGATATTTTATGTTTCATTTCTTAATGTTCTGTGTCCATCAATAAAGAGAACGTTAAAGTACTGCATTGTTAACTACTGGCGCATCTATTCCTCCAACTAAGTAACTCTTTATTGCCCACACTCTTAGCTCAGACGCCGATTAGAATGTGTCCGATGTGTAATTTTAGGCGTCTCTTATACTTGATATTTTACTTGTCCCTGTCCAATTATAAAAAGGACTTTTCTGAACTGCAATGCATCTAGTCATTAATTGACTCTGCATCTGTTCCTCCAGCTCTACACCCAAATTCTAGAAAGAAAGGAACATTCGCATTTTAGAACGACGCATAACAGAAGTTTTACGTCGTATAAACGAAGTATTTTATCATTATAGTGAATACGAATGACTCGGGTCTGTGATGAAACGACCTATATATGTAAATGATGCATAAGTGAGAACCTTTCTCCACACCCAAATTGTAATTTCTATCAAATTCGACACCAACTCAGGAAACGGGAAGTCTCATAGTCCGTCCATGTACCTGCGAACACTTTAAATCGCAACGAGTTAAATGGATGAAATTTCGCATAGGATCTTGTAGCCTAAAATATAGAACTATGTCATATGCTGGTACAACTCCGGCAACAGGTTGTCTCTCTTTCGTTTCTGCGTGAACGCGATCATACAAAAATGCAACAATCAAGATAAATGAAATTTGGTATGTGGTCTTGTCACGAAATTTTTTTATCTAATACAAAT
>BGPR01025400.1:0-22359 GCA_013235015.1 Araneus ventricosus
ATTTGTATTAGATAAAAAAATTTCGTGACAAGACCACATACCAAATTTCATTTATCTTGATTGTTGCATTTTTGTATGATCGCGTTCACGCAGAAACGAAAGAGAGACAACCTGTTGCCGGAGTTGTACCAGCATATGACATAGTTCTATATTTTAGGCTACAAGATCCTATGCGAAATTTCATCCATTTAACTCGTTGCGATTTAAAGTGTTCGCAGGTACATGGACGGACTATGAGACTTCCCGTTTCCTGAGTTGGTGTCGAATTTGATAGAAATTACAATTTGGGTGTGGAGAAAGGTTCTCACTTATGCATCATTTACATATATAGGTCGTTTCATCACAGACCCGAGTCATTCGTATTCACTATAATGATAAAATACTTCGTTTATACGACGTAAAACTTCTGTTATGCGTCGTTCTAAAATGCGAATGTTCCTTTCTTTCTAGAATTTGGGTGTAGAGCTGGAGGAACAGATGCAGAGTCAATTAATGACTAGATGCATTGCAGTTCAGAAAAGTCCTTTTTATAATTGGACAGGGACAAGTAAAATATCAAGTATAAGAGACGCCTAAAATTACACATCGGACACATTCTAATCGGCGTCTGAGCTAAGAGTGTGGGCAATAAAGAGTTACTTAGTTGGAGGAATAGATGCGCCAGTAGTTAACAATGCAGTACTTTAACGTTCTCTTTATTGATGGACACAGAACATTAAGAAATGAAACATAAAATATCACGTGATCGGACTCATTTTTAACAGCTATGAATGGAGCAACACTAGGCAAAGTGGCGCCACTCTCTGAAAAGATTCCATACAAAGACCACATGCCAAATCTCACTTGTCTAGCTCGTTGCATTTTGAAATTTTTTTTGCATGGAAATTGTTTGCAGATTAAGAGAAAGCGAATTGCAGATAAGCAAATAAATCAGTGTCGTCATCTAGTATCAGCGTATGAAATCTGCATCATTTTGTGTTCCATCGCATGCTTGTATTAGATTGAACATGCAAGATGCTATGTTCTATATAATAAATTATTATATTTTTTACCTAAATGCTCTGATGTATTTTCTTTTTTGCTCACTCCCTGAGCCTACATAATGAATCTAAAATCATTGTGAAATAAGCATTTCTATATTGTTAATCACCCGTACAAGAACTTATTATTATTATTATTTTATTTTTTTATAACACCGGTTAATTTTTTCTCAATAGATAAGAAAATTGCATTTCAAATTAAATAAGATGCAAATTCAAACTTCTCTATAACAGCCAAAATGAAAAAATAAGACTAATAAACAGTCGACTTTTGGTTCTGAGAAAGGTTAGTCGTATCACATCAAGAATTCAAATTGCTTAATTAGTGTTCAAAATCCATTGCTCGCTGAGATATTGAAGCACGCTGTTGAAAATACAATCTCCATCTTAAATTACACCCTAACGAGACAATTACGTGCATATAGCTATTACCATATTCCAATTACATTTTCTTAACATTTTGAATGAAGAAAATTAAGTTAATTTGAATTCATCACGAGTGTTCGAACTTGCAATGTCTTCATTACCTTCTGCCACAGATTCATACACACGTTTTCGTAAATTCTTAAATTTGTTTGATCTTTCTTTTGAAATCAAACAATTATAAACTTACTTTGCACTAAAAATAAATTTATCATTATTCGAATATGGAAAACGTGTGATTAAATTTTGATCGTGTATTCAGTGACGTAGCGACGGTAAATTGCGCCCGGGGCATTGCATGATTTTTCGCCCCCTTCCTGTTAAAAATTATTTTTAAATTAACCGCTTAAGGGCGTAACCCGAGTCCTAAATACCGTAGGTTACAAAATAACTCGGTTCTTAAGTGGTTAATTTTTTTTATATACGCGAGACATTGAATTTAACTCTCTTAAAGGTGAACTTCAATTGAATACAGTGAAGCCCGGTTATACGTTTCTCATTTATACGTCGTTTCATCACAATCCCGATTCATTGTAATGATAAAGTGCTTCGTTTATACGACTCAAAGCTTCGATTATAAGTCGTTCTCCCCGGTTCTCAAATGTGAACATGTCCTTCTTTCTAGTAAATGAACTGTGATAAAGATCAAAATATTCACAGTTGATGAATTATTAGAACACAAATTGTGTGGCGCTAATTGAAGCGATGCTGAAGTTATTCCACCTTTCTTTAAAGACGCGAGGGACCCCATTGAAAGCTCATTTCTTTCGTTAAAAGAGAAGTGAAAAAACATTCAACGAATTGAATTCGATTCATAATGATGTACTTAATACTCTCAGAAAATCAACACATCTGATGATGATTAAAGATTTTTTCAAGTAAAGGCTTTGCCTGTATACACATAAATCGTATAAGATGTGTATTTATTAGTACTCAAATAATAAAGTTATGATTTTTGTCACTTTTATGATAAATGTTTCATTTTAAAATTTAGTTATTGATTTCCATAACTATGCATTATTATACTGGTACTATCTTTAAAAAAACTTTAAAATTACTACTTCTAAATGAATCTGCATTCGTAGCATTAAATTTATAATAATCGAAGTTGTTTAGTAAAATTCCGGTTATACGTCTTTTCATTTATACGTCGTTTTCCGTCACTCCCTTGAAAGACGTACAAACGGTGCTTCACTGTATTTTTTTAATTTCAGTTTGTCGTAATGTTAGTTACTTAAGGACTGCTTATGTAGATATTTAATTAAAATCAATAAAAAAATATCTGGTTCTGAAAGGGGTTCGAAACTTGCCCTGCCTGAGGACCCTTGCACATGTTAATCCGCCTGTGAAACAGATAGAGCATTTTCTCTTCGACTCTCTCGTATACTTCCACAATTTTTGAATCCAGCTTCGCACTAGAGTAAAGAAAACGAAGCCTGTGTTTCGCAAAAATACATCTTTGGTTCATTGAGCCCAACATTTTATACAGATCTACCGTTTTTCTGTAGATCTGGGCCAATCGATGCCCCTTACGGCCAGTTTGTGTACAACCAAGAAAGCCTCTGCGCTCTTCGGGCACATAGCACGGGGGTCAGGAAGGACAGATGTGGGGTCAATCGCACTTCCTTCCACGCATGCGCATTCAACTGACAAAGACCACAGATCAAATTTCACTCACATAGTGTGTCACGTTCCTCAGTTATCTTGTTCACATACGACAGACAGACAGTACAGTGGAATCTCCCTATAACGAAATTGCTTGGTTCCAGTTGAAAAATTCGCTAGAGAAAGTTTCGCTATACGGAGATTAGAGATTTTTGCAGTTATTTAAGTAAATGTTACAAACCTTTCAGTGTGTGCGATAAGTTCAAATATATTTAATTATGACATTCAATTAAAAATGAAGTAATATTTATTATAAATTTGTTGAAATTATACTAATTTTTATCGTATAAATAAAATGCCCAAAAGTGAAGACAATTCACCAATTTAAAGAATAATATGTACAAGTACGGATAAACATAAAATGCGTATTGTCACATTCATTTGCTGTTTTCACCCCCACTCCACCACGATTCTTGGAATTTTGACCCGTAGAAATGTTGCTCCCTCTGACAACTGCATTATCCTTCACATAGCATTCTATTGTTATGTGTTATCGCTGGAATGAACAATGCGAGTGGTTCCAGAAACAGGCACGTGTGAGCGATTTGTTTGCCCAGAAATTAGCAACTTTCTTCAAAAATGACAAAAATCGTAAAGATAAAGGTCTGAAAAAATTCGTTATAGGGAGACAACCACTTCGTTATAAGGAAAATATTTTGAATGTGTTTTAACATTCCGATTAAAAATTTCGTTATAGGGAGGAATTCGCTGTAGGGAGACTTCGATGTAGGGAGGCTCGACTGTATTTCCATTGACGAATTTCCTTCAAAATTTGACGCAAGTCAACAACTTCGATGTGAAGACCTACAGGCATAATTCCAAAAATGAGGTTTTCTTTTTTTAACTCAAAGAGGTTGAAAATGCGGAGAATCATCAGAATAGAAGTGGGTTTTTTTTCTTCTTTTTCTTTCTGACGGATGCGATACTATTCTATTTATTATATAACAGATATAAAAACTATATTTAGTCCAGCTTATTATACGCCTACTAAGGATTCATACCCTATCAAACAAGAAGGATTTACTCCAATAATTGAGCGTTTCTATTTCGTTTCCTATAATCGCTGCACTGGGGGTTAAACCCGGTACTCCGTGTGGCGGTCCAGACAATGTTGATGATTCCTCCGATGAAGACGATAAAAACCCATCAGACGTTCATTGTTTATGCCGTAATGATGCATTTTCTAATTTAAATAAATGCAAAGGGTGAATCCAATGTAGAAACTGTCTTAGTTGAACTCACGAAAGTCGCAGTGGTGCGGAGGGAAAAAACAACTGCTTTACGTGTGAATTTTGTGACTAATATTATTAAATTGTCATATAAAATAAAAATGACAATCAAAACTATAAAAAATTACCATATAAAATAAAAATGGCAGCTACTTATCCACTAAAAATCTAGTTTTCCTAATTTCCCATAAAGTTATTATGTGTACCCGGTTTTCCCCCACATTTTCCCCTACGTCGTATTCGAGAAAGTAAAACAAAGAATAAACCTTGTAAAATTAAATATCAAAATATCTTTTATTTCATACGTTAATATTATCGCTAAAAATTTGTATTATTCATTAAATTAAGCACTAGATAAAAAAAGGGGGGATCTTCTGTCAAACGCTAGTTTTTATTCAAGACAAAATACAATTAGTCTAGATATTCTAATATAAATATATTTTATTTATTAAACTAAACACTCGATTAAAAAATGCTAACTTTTAGCTATTTGACGAAAAAAATATCCTCTGTCTGGATATTCTATTTATGGACGAGTTTTCTGGTTTGTTTACATGCCTGTACTACATATTTCCGGTGCAATGCTAAGTGAATGGATCTTCAAAGCGGAAGTCCAACGTATACAAGCAGATAAAGTCAAGGTTTTTAATGTAAGTAAACAAACCAGAAAACTCGTCCAATAAGCGCTCGATTAAAAAAAAATTAACTTTCAGCTATTGAGAGAAAAAAATATCGTCTGTCGGGAAAAGTTTAGCTATTTAAAGAAACATTACCGTCAGTTAAAGTTTTTCAATATTTATTCTAGCCATGCTTTTGTTTTTACATTTGGTAACATCTGTAATTACTATTTTCAAATCCTTCTGAAAATTGTTTGAGTTTATTCTTATGCTTTGGTTAAAATTGGTATAGAATTCTTATTGCTATGAAGACGGAGTTTGTGGTAAGTCAGTGTGCTTTTCTTGTGTATGTAGGTAAATTACAATTGCTTAGTTCCTTTCTTTTTTTCAGTTACAATAACATCATTTATGCAATGGTGACAATTCAGTATCCGAATTGTGTGAAAGTTGTAATATTGAGCGATTCTGTGATTGAACATAATGTTATGATACAAATGATTTGTTTTGTTCAATAAATTAATTGTAATAATTTAAAGTTCAGTCAAATCACACTAAAGATATTCCTTGGATCTTAATGATGATTGCACTGGATGATAATAATTAAAAGGAATAATAACGCAAAATTGAATGCAGTGCCATATGTATTTTTTCTCATTGATTGAAGTTGTGTGAATGATGTCATTAAACTGGTTTGAATATTCGGAATATTTTGATTAAGATAGGGATTCCTATCAAATATTACCTCTTCCCATTATGGAACTATGTTTCCTTTCTTTTGTCGAGGTCTCAACACAACCATAATTCAAAAAGTGGTTTTTCTTTGAACTCCAGGCAATTTGTAACGTTGAAATTCATCATGAGCTCGAGATCGTGTGTGCTGACGATTGCAAAACTTCATTTTATGTATAGCTAAGTGACGCCCGCGACTTCGTCCGCGTAGTAGCACATTATTGGTACATTGTTGTTTGGGATAAAAATACTTCCACGTGTAATACTTTTATTGTAAAAAATACTTTTATATAAAATATTATAGTAAACATGTAAGCATCACTTTTAATTAATAAAATATTCAGGCCTTGACATTTCGGTGAGGAATTGGAATTTAGTACTCAAGACCTCTGCTGAGTAAAGCACTTGAATCTTTGGAAGTTGCTGAGCACATGGTTGACAATGTCGATCCGAATTTTAGCGATTATTGAAACGTTACCATAAAGCAGAAGACTGAAATTAGGTTAACCTGGAGTTTGCCCGCCTACTTCGTTCCTCTTAGGATCGCCAAATTTTTGCCGCCAAGAACGGCGATGAGAGAACATTTGTTTTGGTGGCATCTAGATGTTTTTAACGGGTGACAAGCTCGCATGCGCACAAATTGATCCTGTCATCGATGTTTTGCTTAACAGGCTATATTTCGCCACGTTTCGATTGGACTGTTTTGTTCAACTCTTCGATGCAATTTGGCGATTAATTCGAATTTGAATAAAACTTCGTTTGGAATTCTTCGGATGGAATATCGGTTCAGTACCGTGTATGTTATTCTGTGCGTTTCGTTTCTCACTGAAGAAGCGAAGCTACGATTATTCCGCTATGCTGAAAGCGAAGCCGCTGATGTCTTTTAAGTTAAAAAATTTGCCCGGTACATGCTTGAAATGCCGCAGGCATTGCGTGCGGAAATTCTCGTTTTCGGAATTTTTTAAAAACGTGGATTCCTAACATTCAATGAAAAAGAGGAGCTACTAGTTTCCTGCTATGCTGAAAGCGAAGCCGCTGATGTTTTATTAAGTTAAAAAATTTGCCTGGTACACACTTGAAATGCCGCAGGCATTGCGTGCTCAATCTCTCGGTTTCAGGTGACGCATGCGCAAGAGAGCAATAAAAAGCGTACTGCACATCCAAAACAGTATTTGGCGACGGCACATGCAATTGCGCCAAGAAGAATTGGCGAGAAGCAGGCCGGCACCGTAAATTCCAGGTTTACCCGAAGTTATTCCAGTTAATCAGTTTGTAGAGTACAGATATAAATTAAGTACAAAAGAATTAGTTTAGAAGAATGCACTGATGTTCAAAAGTTTAGCACAATTCTTAAGATGCGGCAAATTTGGAGTTAATATGGACAGAATGGTTTGAAACCAATTGCGGAGAGCCGTGAGACATGCAGTAGTCGGAACTCGCATTTTACAGTGAAAATCTCGTCACTAGGGCATTTAGGGGGGGGGGCGACCAGAAAGTAATAAAGACAAAGAGGAATTTCGACTCATCCCGTTTCACAGAAAGCTAATAACGAGATGAAACTTTCATCAATGGTTTCGCTTGATGCGCATAATATTTACATGCATTTTCATAAAAATAGCACGAATATTCGGGAAGATATAAAGATTTTCTTTAAAAATCCCAAATTTTCCCGCACGTTTTTTGCTTTTAACGTGAATAGTTTTCAACCAAATAGTACGAAGATTACAGAGTATGTGACACTATGTTTGAGAAGCATTGTTTTAAATTTTGAAGTAAATTCTTTGAAAATAAGAGGAAATATGAGTATTTGTATTAAATATTTTTTTCTGCGCATGTGCGAGACATAGCGTAATTTTTTTCACAGCTTTAAAGCTAGACAAACAGAGCAGCTTATATACAAATTCCAGTTCGATACCGTTAAGGTTCAGAAAGTTATCGACATTTCAAAAGCTGAATTGCTTTTGTTCTCGAAGAGAAACAAAATGATGAAGGGTTTTCCACAAATTGATATTTTTTAAACTTGCATCTTCGAACAGTAATATTGAATTATATGAAAGTAGAAATATACTGAATACTCATGTATATTTATAAATTTAAAAAATAATTTAAATTGCAGTTTGATGATTACTATTCGAAGATTCAAATTCAAAAAATATCAATTTCTGAAAAATAACCCTCATCATTTTGTTTCTCTTAGAGAACAAAAGCAATTCAGGTTTTGCAATGCCAATATCTTCCTGAATCTTATAAAGGTAGCGAACTGGAATTTTTATAAATGCTGCCCTATATATCTGGCTTCCAAATTATAAAAGAAAAATTAGGCTACGTTTCGGACATGCGCAGTAGAATTCGTACAGAAAGTATTCGTAAAAGAAGAATAGAAAAGAAAGAAAAAAGTCAGTGCATATAAGAACAACAAAAACATTCTTTGAAATTGTATTTGAAAACATTTCGAAAAATGAATTTTAAACAGAATGTTGCATGGAAATGAAATTCGTGTCATTGAGAAGCTAATTTTTTAAACTTTAAGATGACATTAAAGTGGTTTTTTGTGAGTTAATATGCTCCAAAGTTATTGTGAAAATAACGTTACATTTTTTTGTATTTTTTTGATTCATTAAAATTCTAATCAAAATGTTGAAAAATCCTTTTTTAGTGAGTACCTATTAGTGATTTAGGACATTTTGTGATGGGTCAGAGTCAGTGAGCACATTTCTCTTTTATATACATAGATCCGCATTCGAGAAAGTAACTTATTTGACTGATACACATCTTACTCTTTCACACAATTGTCCACTTACATAATTTACCAGTTATTTCAAACAACCAGCGGGAATGTTCTCCCCTAAACTTTCTCGTATACTTCTCCAAATAGGTGCCGTTTCTCCTCCCCCCGCGTGGCTAAAAAAATTCGAACCTACTGTTATCCAGAATCCAATGACTATCAGAAGGTTTTTCATTAGAGTGATTGAAAAATATCTAGGTAAAGAATTCAAAGAGATGCGTACCGATTAAAACGCATATCTATCGCACACTCCTAGGTTTCACTCTTGCCGTCTCAAGGACAAACTGACGTAATTCGCTCCTTTAGCCTGCACAGAAGATTGCTTCCAGTACGCATGCGCGTGGAGATCACGGATTGGTTTCAATAGTAAATTATACAGACCGACAAACGGTCAACCCTTTGACGGATTTGGCCCAAAATTTTATACGGACCTACATTCATGACGATAAAAATGTGTACCAAATTTTATCCACCTAGCTATTCAAGTTTTTGAGTTATAGTGTTCGCATGACTTCGGACATACAGACAGACTGCCCGTTGACGGATTTTGTCCAAAATTTGATAGAAACCTACAAATTATGTTTAAAGACCACATACCAAATTTCATCCCCGTAGCTCTCATAGTTTTCGAGTTATCGTGTTCACAGACAGACAGACATGATTCCAAAATTGGGTTTTTCGGACTCAGGGAGGTCTAAAACTTGGAGATTCGTCAACATCTCGAGTTCGAATTTTTTGACGATTACAGTACTTTCTCTTTGGATAATTCGTATACGAGAAAGTAAAAAGGCCGATCCTCATTAAAATTGCATCAGCTTGCGGTGCACCAGCATAGAGTCATCCATCGGTTGACCGCCATCTTCTCCTTGTTGTGTGGGTGGAGACATTCTACTTCCGCAGAGTTGGAAGAAAACTCTTGTCATCACATTAGTCAGAAATGACAAAATGAACAGTAATTGTGACTCTCTCTTTGAACATTAATCAAAGTACGATTACTCACTGTCTCCTACAAGTATTCAGCGACTTCTTTTAAACGGTGCTCTGTCTTAAGGTATCCGAATGGTGCAAAATCGTCGTTTTTGATGAAATTATCAACAAACTTTTTATGACTTAATTTTGTAGCCCGTTTAATCAGCTTTCTAAAACTGTCTGACTTTTTACTCTACGTGATTTACAAATGGAGTTACAGCTGTTTTATTACCGAACTGTACGCATTATTTTATGTTGCGTGAAAATTTAAAATGTGTTTTCTGAGAAATGATACTTTTGAGGAAAACTGTCGACCGTAACAATGATTTCTCAAAAAGTTATTCAAGTATTGATACGAAATTTTCTGAGATTGTTTTCTGTAATATACTCGATGTTTTCCTCTAAAAATTAAGGTCAATTTTAAAATTAAGTATTATTTCTAAGTGCTTAAATATAAACGAAAAGCATTTTTTATGAAAAATTACCAGTTTAGTAACTATGCTCAGCTATATCTCAAAACTATTTTGAAGTACAAGAAATATTTCAGAGCATAACGCAGATAACTGTCATAAAAATGTATTCCTACAAGGATTTATGTATATTTAGAATATGATTTTGTCTATGGCTGTAAGGCAAATATTTTAGTCATTTTTCTTCAAATTTCTCAGTTTTTTTAAAAAAAATATTATTTTGAAAGCCTAATTCTACAATATTTTCCTAGTTTTAAAACATATGCAGCTGAAAAATAACATTAAAAAATATATATAAGTTATTTTTCAAAAAAATGTCTCCGAACACAGTCAGATACCTTAATTCCAAATACCTTTAGAAGACGTTTTATTTAGTATTTCAACCAGCCTTTCAGGACTTTAAAAACTGAGTAATGGTATAAAGAAGGACTTTAAAAAAATTTCCACTCGCGACCTCTTTTCGAGAGGCGGAAAAAAAAGTTCTCAACCCTATTTCTTTCGATAAAATTTTTCTACGATCTCAAATTTGGGAAATAAACAAGAAAATGAAGTATTAAAAGAAAATTCAATCATATACATTTGTTTATCAAATTTAACGGAATCTTATGAAAATGATTTTAATGACTATTTTTACATAAAAATGTTCAAGAAGCTAAGAGACAAGCACTATAAGAATTTTCGCGACGTCAATATTTTTCTGCACTACTACAAGGGTCGAATCCGAAACTGCACATTCGATAAACTCTCCACCAATTTATATGTCTGGAGAATTTAAACTTATTTTTTCCTACTCTTTTTCCAATGAACGTTTCTGACATTCAATAATATAACAATGATTTTATTTTACTTAAAAGCAATGCTGTAATCTCTCGATAACAAGGTATTAAGTCTACTTGACTTTCCCATTACATTTTGGAAACGCTTCGCATCCTCAATTCTAAAAGCCTAAAGTAAAGTTTATTAACGTCGATGTAAAATAAATGTAAGTTACATACTGCACCCGTAAACAAAGGTAGTGATTAGTCACATCGATATATGCTTATTGAGTACAGCGACTCAACCAGTCGAGGGAGACAAACCGCTCGGCCGGGAGGATTACTAACACAGGAGCAAAGCACAATCTCAAATACCACCCAAGGGCGCAAAACTACGTTTGGTCTCATTCTATAAATGCCAAGAAACACACAGAATGGAAGAAACAACAACAAACCAGCACTCAATAATTAAACCCCAGGACAAAGACTCCAAAACCACAAACACCCATCAAAGGATCCATTTCACGAGATTTACCATTCTACGCCCAATCAAGGGCGGTAACACAAGTTCACATAAAGACAGAACTCAACAGCCATCAAAATTGCTGGGAGAAAATTAGTTACAATAAATACCATGGTGCATTCAAGTTAATTAGCTGGTGTGGTGCGGAAGTTTGGAGAGGAGGACGCCAACTCAGGTGTCGTCCTCGTCATCTGGCCGCAGTTCAAAATGACGAGGTCCGTCCCAAAATAGCCTTCGTGTTGCTTCAAGACGGGACGTTAATATAACTAAGACTAAACTAACTCAATCTGAAGAGAGTTTGAACAAGAAATAAGAAATTCTTGGATTTTCCCCCTCCATCTTTCTTTCAGAACAGCGTACAAGTTCAATGATCAGTCTCCATTTGATGCGATGCTTCGCAAATTACAAGATTTGTAAAGAACGGTTACAGATTTATCTTAGTTATTTCTACAAGAAGCTCCGACTGCAACGAATCCTGATTGGATTTCCGACATCGGGGATCTTCGGTGACATTTCCGCTTACTCCTTGCTTCAGCTGTCCGTCAGTCCCTTCCCTTAAGGAACATCTAATGACTGAATTCGTCATTTGCACCACCAGGTACGGCCGTACATTGCAGTTGCATCCGATTGACTGAATGGAAAAGTAAAAACACTTCACAGTTGAAAAATGCAGGTGCCCAACAATTAATTACTGTATTAAAGATTTATATAAAAATTGTTTTAAAAAGTGAATTGAAAGATTTATATCGATATATACAGTAAAGCACCGTTTATACGTTTCTCATTCATACGTCGATGATGATAAAGTGCGTCTTTTCCCCCCGTTCTAAAACATCAAAATGTCCTCTTTTCTAGTGTGTAAACTGCGGTAAAGACACCATGGCTTCCAAACTATTAACAATGAATGAATTAATAAAAGACAAATTGTCTGGTGCCAATTCAAACGATTGTGGAGAAGCTATTCCATCTTCCTTTAAAGACGCAGTGGACTCCGTTGAAAACCAAAGAATTTATTTCTTTAGTCAAAAGAATAGTGAAATAGCATTCAATGAACTCGATCCGATTCATAATGATGACCTTAATAACTTACAGACAATCAGCACTCCAGACGACGGTTAAAGATTTTCTTCATTAAACGCCTACCCGCACGCACATGATTCGTACAAGATGTGTATAATTAGTGCTCAAGATCCAAATTTCAAAAATGCGTTTTTACTTTCTCTTATACAAAGAGAAAGTATTGTAATCGTCAAAAAATTCGAACTCGAGATTTTGACGAATCTCCACGTTTTAGACCTCCCTGAGTCCGAAAAACACAATTTAGGAATCATGTCTGTCTGTCTGTGAACACGATAACTCGAAAACTATTAGAGCTGCGGGGGTGAAATTTGGTATGTGAACTTGACACATAATTTGTAGGTTTCTACCAAATTTTGGACGAAATCCGCCCACGGTAAGTCTGTCTGTCCGCGGTTGTGCGAACACTATAACTCAAAAACTTGAATAGCTAGATGGAAAAAATTTGGTACACAGTTTTATTCTCATGAATGTAGGTACGTATCAAATTTTGGGCCAAATCCGTCAAAGGGTTGACTGTCTGTCGGTCTGTATAGTCGCATACTTGTAAAAATTATATCTCCTAAACTCTTTGGCTTAGATAAATAAAAATTGATATGACGTTTGCTAATATTAATTATAGATCTGTGCTCAAATTTCGTTTCAATCCGTTGAAAAAAAGGTGTTCAAAATGCACATTGCGACTCTGTGTTGGCGAGCGTTTCGCGTATTTTACTCCCATTAGTATAGTTGGCGTTTGACTCTGGCGGTCTACGAAATTGTAGCTTTGAACGCGCTTCGTTTCTTCCCTTTTCTGTCTTTTTTTCTCCCTTTTGGTGAATTCTGATCCTGCTCGGATTATTTTATTTCCGTTTTGTCGTTTCAACGTGTGCTGGAGAAAACTTGTTGCGTTCTGGGAATAAAGCAGATTCGAAATTTTTATCCGAGCGAGTTTGCGGAGAACTGACTTAATTTCGCTTATTTTTTTTTTATCTCCACTGCGCTAGGGCATTTAGCTTATTTTTTGTCTCTACATGTGTTAGGCGTATACGAGAAAGTTTAGGGGAGACCACTCCCGCTGGTTTGGATTCAAGGAGGCGCGGAGATTCATCAAAATCTTCAGGACAAATTTTCTGACGATGCCATAATTTTCTTTACGAGAAAGTAAAAGTTGTTGTAATGATATGAGGAAAAAGAAAAGTTGTCATTAGCTACTGTTCCTTTCAAAAACACGAGACTAGCATTTCTGGACGATTTTACTTCAGAAAGGAATGAAAAAAATGAGCGCTTTTCCCGAGTTCTTTGCTAGATCATGACCTTCTTACAATTAGGAGTATTTTTTACGCTAGTCTTTACAGCAAAGCAATAAATGAAAATAAAGTGTTTCTACATACAGCTAAGAAAATGTAAACATCTTCCCCTCCATTTGTCACCTCACCCCTATGTTGGTGAAACCAACTCCGCCTGGCGCAAAAGCGCAGAGGGTTTCGGTATCTGAAAATAATCAGTAAATGATGTGTATTCAAAAGTTTAAATAGAAGTTTTGCGTTATTGAATGTGCCATAGATAAAAAAAAAAGAAAGTTTTTTTTTTTTTAATGTTTCAATAAAGGAAGAAAAATTTGATGTATTTATTTATTTATTTAAAGAAAAGCACACTACAGAGAAAACTCCATTTACACAGTGCTAACAAACACACAAAGAACAAAAGTCACAACGAGTAAATAATAAAAAAAATGCCAGAACACAGAGAATACATAAAATTTATGCAAACGTATATATAATTAAAAACGAAAACACATAATCACAAAAACTTTAATACACACCATGACACCAAAAGTCCCTATTTTTTAAAACAAGTTTAAAGTTCATTTCCAAAAGGCAAGGGTCAAAAAGTGAAAACACGCAAGCACCGACTCTAATAAAAACACACCAGGAGTTTAAAAGTTTAAAAACGTAAATACACACTTGAGATAAAAGAGAAAAAAAAAATTGCATTATTGTATGTATTAGTTCATTAAAAAAAAACACATGTTTCGACAGATAAGCATTTGTAGGCAACCAAAGTGTATATACGTCCTTGTCCATATCCTTCTCTAATAATAGGAGTGATACAAGCGAAAGTCGAAGAGTAATTAGGTATTTTAGCGTTTTCACCAATCAGAACACAGAAGTGGACTCCGTTCGTTCGGTCAGATAAGATTTGTTGGGTCAGATAAGACCTATTTTCAAGTATGTTATCAGATTAGCAAAGCAGAACTCCTTATCAGTTACACTCTAGTGAAAAGTTGATAGGAAAAATAAATGTCAAAGATTGAACGGCTTTTTACACTTCTCTGTCGTGAAATCTACACTTATAAAAGGCAATGTTTGTGTGTGTGTATGTGTCTGCGATGTCCAGACGAATCTATCGCACTTACAGCTATGAAATTTGGCACACAGGTAGTCGTAATGGTGACTGAATGCATCTCGAAGCCGTAATTTTAAAATTTGATCTAGAAAATTTTTTATTTAATGTGTTGTGTTGTTTTGGTTGATTTTTCGCACTTATTTCTCAATAGAATGGTTTCGAATAATTGTACGACAAAAATAGACACACCATCGGAAAGAGCACGCGATTTCCGTTCTACTGAAGTTAGTTTTGAATTTCTAACGTAATTTACTGAATTTTGAGCATTTTTTAAAAAATAGTCACTTTTCAAAAATAAAATTTTCCGAAATTCTTAAAACTCTTGCATCCGATGTTCTAATAAAGATATCATTTTCAAAATTTTTTTGGTAGTAAATCAATTATTTTTCTCTGATTTAAAACAAGAAACGGTTAAAATATTTTATTTTGTCGATTTTAGATTAATTTATTTCTAGATTGGATCAGAGAATTTTTCTCGAATGCCGAAAGTGAAGAAGCACGCCGTTTCGCACTTTTTCGCCTTGGCTACGCCATCTGGCGGAAAATAAAACAGCCGTGATTTATTCCCTTCCTTCTCTGGACACAGTCGTAAATTTCTTGAAGTCCTGATTCCACAGGCAGCGCCGTGCGCGTACTGCTAATTAAAAATAAAAACAGATCGATGCCTTAGAGGAGAAAATTCTTGATTCGGCATTTCAATGATTCATCGCTACAAAAAATACTATTTGGGAATACATTTTTTTTAAAGGGAAGTTCGAAGCTCTACTCTGAAACATCGTAGCATGACAGTGTTATCGTGTTAAAAAGCAATGTTTATTTTATCGTCTGCGTTTCTATAATACTACTAGCCGCTTTTGGCGACCAGCTTTTTCGCCTGAAATACTGACTTTCCTGGCTGTTAAACTTTTAATATGGAATGCATAAATATTTAAAATTTCACCTTTGTTGTTTGATAAGATTGAAAAATGTGAATTTGTTGGAAATTGAAATGTATGTGAAAATGAATTATCTACGTTTGCTTTCGAAATAAAGCATTTAAATGTTAAATGTTCTGAGGTAAACGCCTAACCACGGCCAAATTTTACACAAAAAATTACAAAATAGCTACTTCATTGTACATATTGGATGAAACAATAATTTTGATGCTTTGAAAAACTAAACGAAATAATAGAAGAAAAAAAACTAAATTTCCTAAACCAGTATCAATGAAAAAAACTAAAAATATGATTTAAAGACAAGTAACCGTCAGCATTTTCCAAATAATAAATCTTGTAAAGAGTAAAAGTTTCTTTCCATTTTTCTTAGTCAAAATGCATAGGTAAATTATAAAAATTGCGCTATTAAAATCTGTAATCCTTAATAATATAATAAATGTGAAAGTGTGTCTGTCTGTCTGTTTGTTTGTTACGTTTACGTACTGTCTGCTTGTTATGCTTAGACGTTTTTTGCCAATAACTTCTGAAATATTTATTAGACAACAATTATTTTTATGCCATTTTAAAGACCAGAAAATGATCTTTTTAATGCTATTAATTCCATTGCGAAGAAATGTTTTTTCTGATTGTTATTAAGGTTTAAAAATATTTTTGTAACGTAATTTCTAATAATAATTTTCATTCTTATAGAAATAAATTCAAGCCAAATTACTGTTTCGCGCGCGGGCTTTTGCCAGATTTAAAGTTAATATAAGAAAATATTGCTTTCTTTGACCATAAACAGCAAAGGAGACTTTACACTTCCGGTTTCCTGTTGTCGTAGCATTTACAGCTTTTAATACGGTTACACAGTGATCCAATGACATTAGTGAATTATTCTCTCGATGTTTTGTTTAATTTTCACAGCGAGATATTACGGAATATCCTTCTGTAGATACGGTAATGGGCATTAACAAGGAACATCATACACTGTAGAGCTCTTCAACATCTTAGAATTGTTAGGGGCACCTTCCGACAAGCCGAGATTGAATGTCGGTGTGCCTGTACTACTAATACGTAACCTCGATATACCGAGACTGCGCAATGGCACACGGTTACAAATTACACACCTAGGTCCAAACGTCATTAAAGCTACTGTTATGACTTATATAGGGAGAAGAGAGAGTGTTTTAATTCCACGCCTTCCGATAATACCGAAGGATTTATCATCTCAGTTCAAAAGGTAACAAATCCCTTTAAAAATAGCATTTGCCAGGCTCAGGTCCAGCGTACATTTGGAAAAACCATATTTTTCGCATGGGCAACTATATGTGGCGTGTTCACGTGTGTCCAGCCCACACAACGTGTACATCCGTGCAAATAACGTGGTATACAAAAGTATATTAGTATAGATATACAATTTACATAACTATATCAGCATGCGTGTACAGTACACTCCTGTCAGCCGTCCAATTAAGTATTATCAACTGTCAGAACTTTTACTTTCCCCGTTCAAAATGCAACAAAACATTTACATTCGTGAATTAAAAAAAGAATAATTCAAATTCTTCGCGCACGAAGTCACGGGTAACAGCTAGTTAGAAATAAAAGTAGTTTATGTCCTTCAACACATTATAAAAAGTAGCAATTTGTAGCTGTATTCTCAATAAAACTTATCAAACGAAATAAAAAATCACTTCATTCAACTTATTCATCACTTCATTATTTTTCGAATTTCGAAACATGTTTTAACAAGCGTATAACATGAAACTGCGAGAATGCGTCAATCTACAATTGGAATTTATGTGGTTATGGAAAGGATAAAGATATTTTAGTAGTGGAAAAAAGATAATGTAATGAAACACTATTATATGAACTGCGTGGATGCAAGGAAAGATGACCGAAGGTCAGCAACCTACAAACAGCAAAAGTTTTTAATACTCACAAAAATAACTAAAAAATTAATTTAAAATCTTTACAACGAACAAAAATGTTGTCAAAAAGTATTTACAAAATAAAAGATCAAAGAAACAATCAATTAAAACACCGAAACATAATATAACGTCTCGTGCAACAGTAATTATTATGAAACACAAAATTTCTTCGCGCACGATACGAATAAACTCTCACAGCGATGCGTGGACTCTGAAAACAGCTTGGTTTTCATTATAACGACGAGGAGTATTTTTGTAAATCATAAAAATGTATTTTTTAAAATTTGTTAAAATCGGTGTGGGAGGAATGAACAACAATTAAATTGCTACCATTAAAATATTTTTTTATGGAAAGAATTTTAAAATCGTGTAAATATAATTTTTGTGCGATGATATTTTCGAAAGATACGACGCAAAAGGTTTTTCTCTGCCATTGTTGAAAGCTAAGATAATATACTACTGGATTTTACTTTCTTTTTCTATTTCATCATTTTTTCTGTGAAATCTGCAAAGAAAGTCCTCACGATAGTAAGTATATAAGGAAGTAATCCAGTAAGCTGAATGATTTTGATTGTTACGTTTGAATTTTTTTATCAGCATGTTTTAAGCAAATTAAAGATTGAATATCTAAAAAGATTCCGGATTATTCCGGAGTCGGTTCAGGCCATAGAGGAAAATTCTTATTAAATTTAGACCTTTAGTCTTTTTCCTCTACAGAAAACCTATTTTGAAGCTGCATGGATGAATGGCCTCTGATGACGTCATCCACCAGATTCTTATTCCCCATCGTTGTTTGCTATTATTTTTGTATTTTTAACTCTTTCACAATTAAAACTTCCCTTAATTCGTATTTATATCTTTAAGCCAATTGACATGCTGTTAGACTTCAAATGTGGCGCGCCATTTTATTGTTGAAATCAAATGAATATTTTGCATAATGCATGATACGGTTACTTGACTCCATTTGGGACTTTCATGTAGACCACGAACAGAAGAGGTTCAAGGCTACGAAAAGAACGCGGGTAAAATGTCTATCGGAATTCGAACCTTAAAATTGCTTTGTTAAGGGAATATGAATATCAAATTGTATTCAGTTGAAATTATATTCCCGGCCAAAGGCGGATATGCAATAAAGGTGCGATTTTTCTCACTTTATGATAAAAGTTTAATTTAAAAATTTCATTATTGATTTCCATATCGTGTAGCATTATACTAGTATTATGTTAAAAAACCTTCAAATTAAAACTTTTGAATGAATTTCCATTAGTAGCATTCAATTTGTAATTATCAAAGTTGTTTATTAAAATTTTAATTATACGTCGTTTTGCGTCAGTCCCTTGTAAGACGTATAAACGGTGCTTCACTGCGTATTTATTCCATTACTGTGTCATAATTTTCATTTTCACAACTCTTATTACTTAATTATTAATTTCAGTAATTTCTTAAGCAGAGTTGATTGCTATGTAGTTTTTTTCCCTTACTTAAGCCTACTTTTCTGGCCTACCTAACTACTAATTCAACCGCCTAGTTCTGAACTAATTCAACAGTTCTCTAAGCACTAAAAGACAATTTCAGTTTTGTATGCAAACTTGTAAGTAAGCCAGGCCGGCACGTGGCAGCGCTTGTTGCTATGGCGACCAACCGTCCTCCTTTTGCAAGTTCTGTCCTTCCTGGAAAAGTGCCCGATAAATTATGCTGCAAATGTTTTAATTATGCATTTATTATACTACTGTGTATTCTGTATTATTTGTTGCAATGAATTAAATGTTTCTTTTATTTATGACTAGCAATACGCGCACTGCCCGTGGAATTAGGACTTTAACAAAATAAAAAAAAAACGACCACAATGACATGAAAAAGTTTTGAAAACAAAATCAAAACAAAGGATACACATTATTTGATTTTCCTGCTTATTTTTTTTCGCGCTACAGGACAGAGTACGTTAATCCAAAACAATTTTACAAAATTGGAACGTGAAAATGATTATTATACAGCAAGCAAAGTATAAAATCGAATCCGAAAATAATAATCGAAGTAATTCATTCAGGTGAAGGTCATGACGTATCCTGCGCGTCCGCCAATCAAAATTGCCAGCAACGTTCCGAAGAAGTGCTCGATCGAGAAAAATAACTCTCAACCGGCCAGAAAAAAACTAATTAAAAAAAAAACGGGAAAAGATATTTTAACCGTTCTTGCATTAAATCCGACAGAACCGTTCTAGTTAAAGCTGAAAAAAATTAAAAATAATAGTGTTATTAGAAAGTCGGATGCAACAAATTTAAAAACAAAAGTAACATCTCGATGGCAAAATTGGGTATTTTTTAAAAAAATTCTCAAAATTCAGTAAATTATGTTAGAAATTCAAAACTAACTTCATTAGAACGGAAATCGCATCGTCTTTCCGATGGTGTATCCATTTTTGTAGTACAATTTTTCGAAACCAATCTATTGAGAAATTAGTGCGAAAAATCAACCAGAACAACACAAAACATTAAATAAAAAACTTTCTAGATTAAAATTTAAAATTTGGGTTTCGAGGTGCATTCAGTCACCATTACGACTACCTGTGTGCCAAATTTCATGGCTGTAAGTGCGATAGATTCGTCTGGACATCGCAGACAAACACACACACGCACACAAACATTGCCTTTTATAAGTATAGATATTTTATAGCTTCAATTTATGTTTGTCCTCCTTTTGTTCTAGCTAATGTTCGAGCTAAAGTTGGTCGCCTTGTTATTGCAATAATTTGGGATAGAACAAAGCTATTGGAGCTGAAGGTTGCTTGTTTTCCAAGTAGTCTAATAGCGTATGGGCTCACTTCAACAAGCCTAAAATATGAGGCTGATAGGAAAGTGCTATGTAGTTCCCCAGTGCGCATTGAAAAATGACTGCACTTTCTGCTATTAGCCGAAGTTTTTAATTAACATACGAAGGGATTCAAAATCCTGGGGCAGACTTTAAAGGTTTGCTAGGTGGTGTTATAAATGTGCGCTCTATTAATCCCTTCACCCCACGTTCTGCTGCAAAAATGCCGCTTCTGTTCGCTTTATGTGACCATACATCCCGTTGAGGACGCGACCGTCCCATTCTGAAGTAACCTATTCCGTTGCTCCCAAACGCAGCGTCGGGATACCGAAATGTTCCGTTCTCAGAAAGAGAGCAACCCTCCGTAACGATTGCAGAAAAGACTCGAACAATCCAACAATCCGACGGTAGTTGCGCGGCAAAGACGGGGCATGTTTAATGTGACCATACGTCTCGTTTTGAACGGGTCAGTCCCGTCCCTTGGTAGCCTGTATCCCATTAAAACGCCCAAATATCCCGTTTTCAGAAAGAGAGCAACGCTCGATGATAATTTCAAACAAGAAGACGCCAAAAATCAACCAGCGGGAGTGTTCTCCCCTAAACTTTCTCGTATACTTCCCCAAAAAGATGCCGTTTCTCCTTCCCCCGCGTGGCTAAAAAAATTCGAACCTATTGTTACCCAGAATCCAATGACTATCAGAAGGTTTTTCATTAGAGTGATTCAAAAATATCTAGGTAAAGAATGAAATTCAAAGTGATGCCTGCCGATTAAAACGCATATCTATCGCACACTGCTAGGTTTCACTCTTGCCGTCTCAAGGACAAACTGACGTAATTCGCTCCTTTTGCCAGCACAGAAGATTGCTTCTAATACGCATGCGCGTGGAGATAACGGATTGGTTTCAATAGTAAATTATACAGACCGACAGACAGTCAACCCTTTGACGGATTTGGCCCAAAATTTCATACGGACCTACATTCATGACGATAAAACTGTGTACCAAATTTTATCCATCTAGCTATTCAAGTTTCTGAGTTATAGTGTTCTCATGACTTCGGACATACAGACAGACAGACTTCCCGTGGACGGATTTTGTCCAAAATTTGATAGAAACCTACAAATTATGTTTAAAGACCACATACCAAATTTCATCCCCGTAGCTCTAATAGTTTTCGAGTTATCGTGTTCACAGACACACAGACAGACATAATTCCAAAATTGTGTTTTTCGGACTCAGGGAGGTCTAAAACGTGGTGATTCGTCAAAATCTCGAGTTCGAATTTTTTGACGATTATAATACTTTCTCTTTGGATACTTCGTATACGAGAAAGTAAAATGTCCTACGGTAATGTTTAGTAGCTCGGCGATGACGGAGAATGCGCTATACGTGTCACACATATGTAAGTTGGTCAGAAGCCTCCTATCTCGGACTTAGCCCTAACTTCATTACACCGCGTGAAGTGACAGAATGAAACACTGGGAATATTTAAATCGAAAGTCTTTGGGTGAAACACTTTCACGCCAATAATTTAAACCATTAGAACTTTCGTATAATTATTGAATATATTTTATGTCTGCCCGGCACTAATGCACTCGCAGGAAGGTTCTTTATTCGTATGAATAAGTTGTGAATAGGATAGAAAACACAGTTGCATGACGCAATTTACAAAGCAACGTCAATTATCAAAGTAAATTTTAAGAAATCTTGCCAAGAATTTTATACTTTTTTTGAATCTACAACAAGTATACTGAAGCAAAAATGTGTTCTTCAGAAAAATGCCAGATAAAGTGAATTATTTATTTTTACGTGTTTATTCCTATTCCTTTCATTAATAAATTAAAACTGAAGAAATATGTATTTTCATGAATTCACTTAATATTATCTAAAAATTAAAAAATGCCCCGTTTTGAGGGAACAAATAAATGGGCACTTTGGGCATGCGCTGAACGTCTCATTGATAAGCAAGTCTGTCGAAATCCTGCTAGCTCGCGCTCAATCCTAACTGCTAAGCAAGTCGGTCGGAATCCTGCT
>BGPR01025401.1:0-22357 GCA_013235015.1 Araneus ventricosus
CACTATGAATCGATCGCACTTTAACAATTAGTTGCTGCCACTAGAACCAATAGTCGTTGTCATTATGACTCAAGCCTTAACATTTAGTTGTTCCCAGTAGAGCCATTAGTTTTTAACACTATGAATCTGATTTGAACAGGACTTCATATTCATGAATAAGTTTGATTATTAATTTAATCTTTTTCCTCGAAAGTTGGTTATTGGCTACATTCTTAAACCATTGACCTTGTATGGCAGGAAGCTTCATATGCCAAGACAGAGTAAATATGCATGATGTAGCATAGTGCAATGGCGTACCAATTTCGGCACAACTACAAAATGAAACAACCTCATCTGACCACAGTTCAAAATTACGAGGTCCGTTCCAAAATAGTCCTCGTGTTGATTCAAAATGGGGCATTAATATTACTAAACTAAACCTTTCGCGAATAAAGTAATACCAAAAGAAACAGAGAGAGAGAGAATACTAACCTTTCCTTTGAAGATGAAGAGTTCTCTCCTGATCACAGTCACAGCATCAAAAGAAGTGTTGCAGGTGTGCGGTTTTTTAGGGTGGTGGGGCGTTGGCCGACGCGTGACGGGCCTGAAGGTGGGCGCCCCGCTGTCGGGGCGGTAAGGTCGGCGGGGGGTAGTAACTGGTGGTGCCCTGGTGGCAGGAGGAATGTAAGGAGAAAGCGGGGCCCATCGATTAGGATTGCGAGGGCCTGGAAGAGAGAGAAGGAAGAAAAATTCTTTAATGAAATATCAAAAATAAGCAAACGGTAATATCTCAAAGCACAGAAATGGTAACAAGCATCATATTCTAAACTCTAAAATGATATTTAGTTTCAATTCTTAGTGGAATAATCAGAACCTTCATTGGAATTAATTTATGAGCCGTTTATATTGATCACAATTACGCGGTACCGCTAATATGTATGAAGCATTAATCTCTTCATGAACGAATTTTTAAAAAATGATAATAAGATGCAATTTTAACGTAGGACTAAGTTCCTCCCATTGGGGTCTGAGGAAGGAATTTGATTCACACGCCAAAACGCCACAGAAAATGTTGTATGGGAGATCCTCTATATCTCGGTAACTATACATATGTTAAAAACGTAACTAATGTCTTATTTTAGAGATAAAGGGCAACAACAGAAGTTGAAAAAGAATGAAAATCGGAATTGTAGTTCAGCGACTACTGAGTCACAAGGTTGGGCGAAAATAAGCATGAATTGGTGACGCGAGCCTCTATATCTCGGTAACTACATACGTAAAAAATATAACTAATGTCTTATTTTAGAGATGAAGGGTAACAACAGAAATTACAAAAAAAAATTGAAAATCGGAAAAGAGACACGCGAGTAAAGTAGTCCCACGCCTTTAACATCCGCGACTGTTTTGAAAAAGACAGCCTCCCGTCATTTTTTTTATTTGATTATAGTTTTTTCTATCAGGAATAATTCATGAGGCAGAAAAAAATGAATTTATGCCTTTGAATTTTTATCCAATAGATTTCAATTTTTTCAATTGTAATAATTTTAATTTAAAGAAAAATTACACGTACGTCGTGCTAGTATCCTTAAAAAGGCAATTTCACTTCTGTAATACGCTCTTATTTGTAATGGGTAAGAAGTGTTTGTCCCTTTTTTTTCAGCTTCATGCCTTTATGTCTGTTCAGAAGCGTCGAATGTTCCGAGGCTAGCTGAATGAGTTTTAGTTTGAGGAAAGTTTTGCAGTATTGAAATAATCGTTATCATAAAATAAAATCCTTTATATAAATGTTTAGTTACACATAAAGATTATTTTGTTGTCAAAAGAATTCCTATATCTTACATACACACTTGAGCGTGTTTATATTTCTTCAAGACCGTGCCTCCTCCTAGGTGAGGCGGAAAAAAAAAATCTCGATAGTTTAAAACTATAAACGATTTTTTTTGTTGGTTGCAAGGAAAGGAATAATTTCTTTATGAGATGAATAAATAAAACAAAGATTATGTTGTGAAGCCCTCGCTTATTCTTTGTTAAATTCTAGCCTCCATTCTCGATAAAAGAAAGAAGAGACATGAAAGCAGGATTCGGATTTATAAGTACAAGTTTCCAAAGAAGAGTCAAGCAACTCTCTCCAGTCAAAACAAAGCAATACAATTGATATCCATACTTCAAATGTTTCAATAACTTAGTAGTCAGTCGAGTGTTTGTCTCGACTGATATGATGGTTTTTTTTTTTTGCAAAGACGTTTTAATATCTGTAACAATCTTCAATCACGACAACTAAGTCGTAAATGTTGAGGAAATTTTGACCTCGACACATTGGTCCTAAGGCTGTAAAAAAATCAATCAACAGCTATTAAAGCTAAGCATCTTATGACTGGCATTTCATGACAGAAACGCATTTTATGATTCACAGAGAGAAACTTTTTTCTACTTGTCAAGGAATAGCTTTTTACAGTAATTTTAAACTAGAGATGGGACAAACAGATCTTTTAAAGAAACAAGATATTTTACTGTTATTTAACAAAAAATTACCCACCCATGTTTTGTTTGTTTGTTTCTTTTTACGTGTAAAAGAATTTTCTAGAAAAAAATTCACTATAGTCTCTTTTCACAACCATTTATGCAAACGATTGTGGATATTCTTTTCCGTTTATGGTTTCTGTTGTTAGTTACGCACCCGAGAGCAGCAAATTGTAAGCCATTCTGGACATTTTTAAATAATATTGAATCAAAAGAATCGCATGCGGAAACTCAAACTCAAATAGCTGTCTCCGTTCGCACCGTAGGTGTATTTTGTGAGACATTGTATTAAATCGTCGTATCTCCGAGGATAACAGAGATATTTTAATATTTTCAAAAAAAAAAAAACTAATTTTTCGTTGTTGCTGTTTTAAATCAGTATTTCGCGCCAACAATGTTTTCTAACGTAGGACTATGTTCCTTCCACTGGGGTCTCAGGAAGGAATTTGATTCACACGCCAAAACGCCACGAAAAACGATGTATGGGAGATCCTCTATATCTCGCTAACTACATATGTTAAAAGCATAACTAATGTCTTATTTTAGAGATAAAGGGCAACAACAGAAGTAACCAAAAAAAAATAATTGAAAATCGGAATTGCAATTCTGAGTCGCAAAGTTGGGGAAAAATATGCACGAAGTCTCTTTTCCTATATGTATCATTGTTAGAGTTATCATCGTACTCCTCGTCTTCATCTTCCAAATTCTCTTCATCATTTTCAGATGCTCCATCATCGAATTGAATTTGTATTTAAATGTTGCAAGAAAAATGTGATCTGTCACTTCGGTGTCATTCTCTTTAATGACGTATGGTCGGTCCACAACTTCCTTATCTAGTTACGGCAACAATAGTCAATTTGTGTTATGAGGTTGCGATAAAATGAGTATAGCACAAAATGTAGAAACATATATGCATATACAGTCAGAAAGAAACCCATTGGTATAGCGTTGCCATACGTCCCGTATATACGGGACTGTCACCATATTTCACTACTCGGTCCCGTATTTGTCCCATATTGGCAGCACTGAGAGCCTATACAACCAGTTTGTATATCTAAAATATTATTTAGAAAAAAATAATACCAACCAAAACTGCAAAGCAACTATGAAATTGAAAATGGAAGAGAAATAGCGGAAGTGTTTTTGCAGATACAAGGTATATTTATCAGTATTCATGCCTGATAAAACTATCCTGAATACGTATTTTCCACTCGAGCCCAGAATGCAAATGTGGAAAGAATATTTTCCCTAATGTCAAATCAATGGTCAGTCGAAAGAAACAGGTTGTCATTGGAGACAACTGAAGCAATTTTGATTTGTCAATATAAATATAAAATGACTTGCATCCAATTTTATAACTATGTGAAAGAACAACTTTAAATTGTGACTGTTCTAAAAAGGATTAGCCTTACATATTTTTTTATTATTCTACGTGTTCATGTTATTAGATTGCTTAAACTTTATTTTTCACCATTACCTATGCAATTTTTTCATGTTTTATTTATTTAGCACCTAAATGTCCCGTATCAATGCTTGACAATTATGGCAACCCTACATTGCTATGCAAAGTATGATCAATATGTGGAATGAAAATTATTAGCAAAAACAATTGAAAAGCATATAAATCTTCACTTTTACTAAAAATAGGTTTGATGTTTTTTTAGTCCCCTAACAGATTTGTGTTGTTAGAGTCAGGTATTCACGCTATGCCCCGGTTAGTGCTCTCGGCGTCTAAAAAATAACTCTTAAGCAGCCATAAACATCCCACGCAAATTCTCAAAGGTCTTCACTGTGGCAGACAACTTTTTTCCCACGAAAAGTGCTTCTTTTACTTAAAAAAATATTAAGTAGGATATGATCAGATCATCTAAGAAAATCTCTTAAATTCTACTGCATTCGACCGAAAAAAAAGTGTTTCAACTAGTCCTGTATATGTTCAGTTCTATGGCCAAAGAAAGCCGCATAGAACTGAAAGAAAAAAAAGGGAAAAAACTGCTGGAAGTATAGTGCTTTATAAGACGTTTAATCAGGTAAATTCCTGCAGCATCTGTTTATTCTATTTTAAAAATCTATTTTTATTATTTAACCAATTAAATTTTATTCACAAAAGCAAAAACTTTAGCTTCCTGATCAGAAAACAGAACATATAAAAAAAATGGAACTTATATGTTTTAAAACATATTAAAATTTAATTTATTAATCAATCGTATATTGTTAATGAATTGGCGAAAGTCTTTATTAAAGAATTTATCTGAATGTTTATGATCAATATTGTTAGAGAAGACAATTTTTGGCTCTGTTCTATAAGACCTTTTTAATGTGCAGACGATTTTTTGTTTCCTAGAATTAACCAGAATCTACTATTTGGTAAATATGGCAACAACGAAAAACGCGGAAAAAAAATGCTGTTCTGGATTTGGATTTTTCTGTGGATTTGATAATGTTGTTAAAAAAATCAATTTTTAAAGAAATAATAAATGCGAGTAAGTGACAAATTCTAAAGTTTTGAAAGTTAGAAAGAGGAAACACTGCGTCTGATATCGATTTTAGGTAAGGGACTTTCGTTGCTTATTATTAAAATGTTCACTGTAACGTCATAGTTAAATGAAGAAAATTATTTATAAAAAATGGAATTTATATATTTTAAAACATATAAAAATTTAATTTATTAATCAAGCGTATATTGTTAATGAATTAGCGAATGGCAAATGAATTTATCTGAATGCTTATGATCAATATTGTTAGAGAAGACAATTTTTGGCTCTGTTCTATAAGACCGTTTCAATGTGCAGACGATTTTTTGTTTCCCAGAATTAACCAGAATCTACTATTTGATGAATTTGGTAACAACGAAAAACGAAAAGAAAATGCTGTTCTGTATTTGGATTTCTCTGTGGATTTGATAATGTTGTTAAAAAAAATCAATTTTTAAAGAAATAATAAATGCGAGTAAGTGACAGATTCTAAAGTTTTGAAAGTCAGAAAGAGGAAACATTGCGTCTGATATCGATTTTAGGTAAGGAACTTTCGTTGCTTATTGTTAAAATGCTCACTGTAACGTCATAGTTAGATGAAAAAAATTACTTCGAAAAAATGGAATTTAATATTGTAAAAAAATTTAAAATTTTCTTTTGAGCTATTTTATAATTATTTCCCATGGATGTACAAATCAATTATAAGTAACATCAGCAAAGTTCACTTGGTATCCATTGATTTTAAATAATTATCAATTGATGATTTCTAATCTGATAAATATCTATCGCATTCGATTTGGAATTTTTCTTTATCCGTAAGTCAGAAACATTAGAAAACGATAATTTTTACAGCAGACGGAAACCTTATTTGAAAAGCTAATGTGTTATTAATTATCGTTATATAGAATACGTTCCTTTTCAGAAGACCTTTATAGATAGAGAAGAGATACGTACCGTAGAGCTTTTGTATTCCGATAGTGTCGTCGTACGGCAGCTGGAAATTATCATTAATTTGCTGGTAGAAGGGATTCATGAGAGCGCCGGACACTGAGGAATGCGATAGACCCAGGGAATGGCCGAACTCGTGGGCAGCCACTGCGAACAGCCTCACGCCTGTAAAAGAGAAAATATATAATAAATTGATATTTACAACAACACATGTCTATAAAATATAAATGCCTATCGAGATGTAAAGCAAGTTCAGTCACATAAAATAAAATGATTCTTAAAATAACTATAATTTTTCTATCAGAATAGCTATTTTAAAACACAGTTTATTAATTAAATTACAGTTTAGTAAGTAAACAAAGGAATAAGCAAAAATAAATATCAATATAGCTTCCAGGTAACTGCATGGACGAGTTTTCTGGTTTGTTTACTTATATTAAAAACCTTGACTTGATCTGCTTGTATGTTGGACTTCCGCTTTGAAGGTTTCATTGACTTAGCATTACACCAGATTTACGTAGTACAGGCACTTAAATGTAAACAAATAAAACAGAAAACTCATCCATACCATGCTAATACATAAAATCAAATAATTATCAATGACATGAAAAAAAATTAGCTTAGATCTTATTCGTATGCAATTTAGAAGGTAAATGAAATTATTTTACAATATACATACAATTTTGCATTATCAGAAAAAATGTATTTTCTTGTATGGAATGTTAAATATGTGATCATTCGTAATAAAAGACATTAAAAAAAGCATTCTTAATAAAAAAAGTTACATCTTGACAGAAAATCGAAAGGCTACTTTAATATTTTTGTCTCGTTCCAAAGTCAGTGATTCGATTCATGATTAGCTATGAAATAATTAAATTTTTTCCTAGAAAGGAATAGTTAAGAGTTAGAAGAAATGTATGTGGCGCAAAAATAATTCTTGTGTAACACATATTATTTTAATTCTCACATTCATAATGACAATCTTGCTCATAGAAAAGAATGTTTTGAGAAAAGTTTTTTACAGAAGAAAGAAGAAAATCTGTTAGTTTCTATAGAGAAAAGAATCTTTTTCGCTATTTCAAAAGGTGATTCCATTTTGATTCAGCTTGAAAAATCATTTTGCATTAAACGATTTTTCGCATGAAACATTTCGAGATAAATGTATCAATAAATAAAAAATATTTAACTCGAAAAACATATGTATCAAATAGTATGTTAAATTTTAATGAGTTGAAAAAAAAACTTTCTTTTTTAAATTAATTTGCTCTAGAATGCAAATGAGTTATGTGGAACCGCCAATTAAAAGTATTTACTTAAAACGCTGATATAGATAGTCTACATGAATATTATTGCACGAAACACAATGTATTATAAAAAATACCAAAAGAGTAGTTCACAATATAAACAAACTGAAATTTTGATGGTAAAAATGCTTGTTCTGATTGTATGTATCTACTTTATCACTACTAATTTTCATAGAACAACAATTTTAAACTCGCGGAAGTGGTCTCCCCTAAACTTTCTCGCATACTCCATAACACATGGAGAGAAAAAGCAAGCTAAAGAGCAGTAAAACGAACAAGCGTTCCTAACGTAGTGGAGGAAAATAATAAGCAAAACGTCATACCACGAGTTTCCGAAGGTCAGGCGGAAGAAGTGGAATCAGAAGCCGGCGTGATTACGCAATAGGGCTACGCTAAATAAGGAAAACCAAATTTCCAATTTGAACGCCTTTTTTTAACCGATTGACTCAAAAATTGGATACAAATCTACAATTAAGGTTAGAAGACCACATACAAAATTTCATTTACCTAAGTAATTTTGTTAAGAAGTTATTGCGTTCAAAAGTATGCGATTATACAGACCGACAGGCAGTCAACCCTTTGACGGATTTGTCCCAAAATTTTATACAGACCTACATTCATGATGATAAAACTGTGTACCAAATTTTATCCATCTAACTATTCAAGTTTTTGAGTTACAGTGTTTACATGAACGCGGACTGACAGACAAACTCTCCGTAGACGGATTTTGTCCAAAATTCGACAGAAACATACAAATTATATGTAAAGATCTCACACCAAATTTCATCCTGTAGCTGTAATAGTTTTCGAGTTATCGTGTTCAAGGACAGACATAATTCCAAAATTGTGTTTTTCGGACTCGGGGAGGTCTAAAAGGTGGAGATTCGTCAAAATCTCGAGTTCGAATTTTTTGACGATTACAATACTTTCTCTTTGAGTACTTCGTATACAAGAAAGTAAAAATGTTTAACGCTTCGCTAAGCAACAATAACGATGAAATCTATGATTTCTGTTTTTGTACCGTGATTATCCTTTCTCTTTTTCCTGTATCAATAAATCATGAAGGTTTTCTTTTTCAACGAAATACAGGCATCACTGATCAGGTTTCGGCATTTTGTTTGACGGCGGTTTCGGACCTTCTTATATAAACAGTATTGCATTGTTATTTTTTAAAGAAAAATTCCAGAGCGCTTTATCTGGGGAAAACCACGATAGTCTGGCCTACAATGGAACCGGGTACTCGTTTCTCACGCCTTCGTCGATGAGCGTTCCTATCTTAACGTCTGTTGATGATCGTGAGAGGGCGATAAGATTCCAACACTCTAAGTTAGGCGATTTTATCAGTTTTGAGCTAACTCCATAGAGGTTAAGCGTGCCAAACTGCATGTAACTGAAAACCGCAGACGAGCTAGCCAGGAGTCTTAACAATTCTTCCGAAAATGTTTTAGCTGTGGCGAATCCAGGATTTGGGTCGGGGGGGGGGGGGGAGGTATAAAACGTTTTGTATTATCGTAACGAATGTCAAATCTTACGGCTTATGTAAAAACACTTTAATTTTACAGACTTTACTTACCTGACAATAAGTATCATAAAGAACACTTCAATACTTTCGATAAGTTAACTAAAAACACAATGAATTAACTAGCAAAAACATGTTTTTGACCGTGCCAACGCTTCGAACACGAGTGGAATAAGTACAAAAGTAGGAAAACTTTCGAGCCTGTCAAAAACCAGGCAGAAATGTTTTCACTTTTTTAAAAGGGAGGTTAAGAAAAAAACAGCTGTAGTGATTTTAAATAAATTAAGAATTCTGGTCTAGCTCTGAAGGGTCCGCAGCCCGATAGCTCCCCCTCGCCACTGAGCTTAACTGATTCTTAAGCAGACAACTATAAAATGTCCATCGAAGGCGGATCACACTCGAGTAATTACAAAACGTGTATATAAAATATGCCGATATCATAATATGTTCTGGGGGATCTTTTTTCCAACAAAATATATACAAAAATAAATATATTACTAATATAATAGCTCAGATCTGTCTCTCGGTAACGCTCTGACCTCACCAACAATAAAACTCGCGCCATAGCACTGCGAGAAGATAAACAGCATTATTTCATTGTTAGAGCACCTAAATTTCAGTAATTTTAAATTTAAAAGAGTAATTGTCGTTCTAATTTCAAATTTAATAGCTCTAAAATGGTGAAATAAAATTTTCTGTCGATTGATATAAAAGTTATCTCGCTATGATCAATAGTTCCCGAGAGATTTTAAATTATATTAATCATATAATTCAAATTATTTTCCGTTTTTTAATAGAAAGTTGTAAATTACGTCAGTGGTATATCATGCGCGTGATATAGTTTGGACGCCACGATGCATCTCATTATTTATTACAATCGTGATGATATAATTTGATATTTTTTGGCAACGTTTGAAAAGCAGAGAAGTGCTTTGTTTTGATTAAAATTTAGTAAAAGAATTCCTTTGAAATTTTAACTTTTGACTTACGTTTGACAAGCTGAGAATTTCATGATTATTGAATTATAATAAAATTGTTAAGCAACGAAAAATACTTCGCACGGAATGTTGTTTACCAAGAGATTTTTCAAATAAAGAAATATGTAAATAAAAAATATTTCCTGGTATAAAACATATGTTTATTTTATTTGTTTTCAATCAATATGCATTAGATTTCCTTCAACAAATTTCGTTAGTAAATCTGTGATATTCAAATCCGAGCAGTGTTGAATCCAGGGGGGGGGGTATGGGGCTGCAGCCCCCCCCCAGAGCTGGCAGAATGCTTGATTTTATTTAAAATCACTGCAACTGTTTGTTCTTAATTTCCCCTTTTTTTAAAAAAAAAATAATAGAAACGTGACAACATTGCTTTCTGGCTTGACAGGCTCGAAAATTTTCCTACTTTTCTAGTCATTCCACTTGTACTTGTAGCGTTGACGCGGTCGTAAACATTTTTTGTCTAGTTATTTCACTGTATTTTTTAATTAAATTATCGAAAATAATGTATTTTTCTTTACAGACTTTTCTCACCTGACAGTAAAAATCATAAAGTTAAAGTATTTTGGTTTACATGAGCCATGAAGTTTGATATTCGTCACGACGAAACAAAATTTTTATGAGCTCAGCCCCTCCCAGACCCGGATCCTGGATTCGCCACTGGATCCGAGATATAGTTGGCAGGCGAAAAGCCCATCTTAGACGGGCCCAAATCTTCCTAGTCTTCACAGAATTCTGCTACTTTGAAACATTTTCGAGATGCAAACATTTGCCATAATAATGTGAAAAGTGAGAATAGCCACAACAACAACAGTGGAATATAAAAGATCTATTTAACAACTTGTGCTTGGGTCATTTCATTTCCACCTTAATAATTACTCTTCATAATGTATGGGCTGCTACAGACATAAAGAATATCTATATTATCTGTGATTTGTATAAAGATAAAACAGAATAGATTGCGAGTTTGAGATGTAGTGCTTCCTCACTTCCCACGACACTTCAGAGCGAAACACTACTTCATTACTTGCACTGATGAATGGAATTCTTAATGTCAAGCGATCTCCATAAAAAAGAATCAGTAAATGGCTGTTCGCCACAAAAAAAAAAGAGTGAAAAAGGCAATTATATTTATTTATATCCAAAACATTCAAAACAAGGCCTTTTTTTCTCTCGCTTCTTTCTTCTGTTTTTTTTCCTTAGTTAAAATCTGGATTGCTAAATATTTTTCCCACTCCCGAACCATATCTGGTTGAAAATGT
The DNA here is from genome assembly GCA_013235015.1 of Araneus ventricosus. Taxonomy (NCBI): domain Eukaryota; kingdom Metazoa; phylum Arthropoda; class Arachnida; order Araneae; family Araneidae; genus Araneus; species Araneus ventricosus. Next base: position 11,002 of record BGPR01025401.1, read on the forward strand.
TTTCCCTACTCCAGGTGACATATAGTAAGATAAAAAAAAATAATGTTGTTTACTTGGGAAAAGAGTATCACAATGCAAAATTTTCCGAAGTTTTTTCTTTTCCAAGGAAGATTTCATATCAAACATGCATGTTTGTACGAGAAATGATGTCACATTCTAAGTTTCAATATTTACCGCTGGTCTCAGCGAGCCGAGTATAGGCACTAAACCCAAATATCGAAAATTCAAACGCTTTTCCTATAAAATTCATCAACTGAAGTCATGCTACTTTAGCAAAGATTCTGCACAAATGAATATCAGAGCATTTATCTATTGATTATATAAGATCTATCGTTGGGGAAACTAAAGGTACTTGACCCTAGCTTTAATTTTCATTATATTTCCCTAAAATGTTGATTTTTTTCAAAGAATGAGAAATGCACTTATGATAAATGGATATCTCATTTAACTATAAAATACAAATATTACATGAAACCACCTACGGACAAGTATCCCTAACCTTAGTAAAACCTGACCTTACATGCAAAGAATAATTAAATACTTTCGATAATTTGTATATAAGCGAAATTCATATATCAGGTTAAAACTACTGAATAGAAAGCATCTAAATTATCAAAAAATATTAGCGAAACTAATATTAAAAATTAAATAAAATGACAACTACAAAGTGTAACTGTCATTAATAAAAATCTAGGTTTAATTTAAATTAGTCTAGTTATCAAATTAAATTAACTCAAACTTAAATAAACAACTAAAATACTAAATTAATTAATGATAAAAATTATAACAATGGAACTGGGAACCTAGTAACATCTCTAGCGAATTGAAGTCGGTTTGGGAAATTTAGAATAGAACAGAATAATGCCAAAATGAAAAGAAAGAATCTAAAAAATATTGTTCAAGATAAGAAACTGGAAAAGTTTAATAGATCTCCTCAGTTCTTCTAATATTTTAATGAAAACAAAAGCAAAAGAAGAAAATGTATTCTAAAAGAAAATTCAGACCAACAAAGAGACGAACTCAACTGAACTGAAATGGCGAAATGTTAAATAAAACCAAACGATGAGAAACAACTGGAGCAAAAGATTTTCATTAAAATAATAGTTGAATAAAAATTGTTTATCTGCAAGTGAGAAAAATTGAATAAATTTCAATTCTTGATAAAAGATTTACTAAAATACTTCTTCATATTTTTTCAAATTATCACATTATAAAGAAATTTTATTCATTAAATAATTATTTACAAACTATTTTTAAGTAATTATTCTCATATAAAACTCAATTACCAAAAACAGTAGCCATTTTACAGAAAAGCAACGCGAAGTGTTGCCTTCCAGCTGGATTATTTGAGTTGCTATATTGCCGACAAACTCCACCGCTCTAGAAAGTTGATCCCAACCACACAATGTACTTGTTGGTTACGACATCGAAGCTGCAGTAGTATTTTGGTAGGGTCAAGTATCCTTAACTGGCTAGTGTCAAGTGTCCCTAACTTGACTTTTTTTAAATAATCTAAAGATTAAACCACTATAATCGTCATTAATTCATCATATCTTCTATAGTAAATTTCCAATCCTCAGAGGAATGAAAAAAGGAAACTTTACTTCAGGACCCCCAAAACATATTTACCTACACGCCATTACAATGGTTTTTCAGATTGGAATAGAAATTCCCTCCAATGGACAGCATGACCAAAGGTCAAATAGGGATGGCACACACAAATTACCAATTGTCTCAGAATCTGAGAAAATCATTTATTGTCAAGTATCCATAGTTTCTCAATACATGTATATAATGCATGTATTGGACGTAAGTATTATATGCACAGAAGTAGATGACTCCATCTGGCAGTTTATAATTTTTATAAGAAACCTCGTAGAATTTTAAAAATGCCTTTTCACAAGAGATGGCGCTGATGTTTACTAGGATGTGTCGTCAAATTTACAACCTTTTTGACAAAAAGGAAATAAATGGTACTTTCTGGCACCTCAGAATAACTGACAACATTAAAGAAACAAATGATTACTTAAGGAATTCTCCAATGCGCATTGAAGGATGGGAAATCAGGAAGCATAAATTTATTGTTTTTGGAAAAGTTACAGCATTATAAGAGTTAATTAAAAAGTTCTATATCGCTAACAGTTTGTGTCCAAAATTATTTTCATTATCTTTTATTGAAAATGCTTCTTTATTCTTGTACTTGATACAGAAAAGTTGACAGTTATATGTGCATTAGGCGATTAGTAGAATTCATTAGTGTTTTTTTCTGTTTGGTCTGAATATCTATCATTCCCAGTTAATCGGGATTTAATATCCTAATATAACCAGCGGGAGTGGTGTCCCTAAACTTTCTCGTATACTCCTAACACATGAACAGAAAAAAAAAATAAGCCAAAAGGCAATAAAACGAACAAGAACTCCTAACGCAGTGGGGGGGAAAAATAAGGGAAACGTCATACCACGATTTGCGAAAGTCGTCCAACGCGGAAGTGGAATTAGAAGCCGGCGTGATTACCAATTGGGCTGGGTGTAATATAAAGAAAACGAAATTTTCAATTTGAACGCTTTTTTTTAAACCGATTCACGCAAAAATTGGACACAAATCTACCATTAAGGTAAGAAGGCCACATGCCAAATTTCATTTATCAAAGTAATTTTTTAAAGAAGTTATTATACAGACAGACACTCAACCCTTTGACGGATTTGGTCTAAAATTTGATACAAACCTACATTCCTCATGATAAAAAGGTGTACCAAATTTTATCCACCTAGCTATTTAAGTTTGTGAGTTATCACATTAACACGAACATACAGACAGACAGACTTCCCGCGGACGGTTTTTGTCCAAAATTTGACAGAAACCCTATAAATTATGTGGCAAGATCTCATAATAAATTTCATCCCCGTAGCTCTAATAGTTTTCGAGTTATCGTGTTCACAGACACACAGACATAATTCTAAAATTGTGTTTTTCGGACTCAGGGAGGGCTAAATCGTGGAGATTCTTCAAAAACTCGAGTTCGAATTTTTTGACAAATACAATACCTTCTCTTTGTATACTTCGTACACGAGAAAGTAAAAAAAGCCTACACGTTTTTCCTTGCACCACTCTTTGACCCTTCTGCGTTGCCTTTGGGGAATAATTTTGGTGTCCTTAGACCCTCACCACTGCCGTAAAAGCAAAAATTTTCGTTTGATACATTGAGTGAACTTTCAGCGCAGGTCAAAGTTTCTATGTTAAGTCTGCGGATAGAAACTGGATTGAACAGTATTATACAACTTCAGTTCTAACAGGATAACTTGGCGATTCGTGGAAGCTTCAGAATTCGTTATGCAAGTAGTAAACTCTTCAAATAGTAAGTTATTGATGCTTTTTTCAAAATTGAAGATAATCATTTAAACTTAAAGCATTTGCAACCGTTTTTTTCAAACATTTTATGCTCACATAACAATCAGGTCGATCTAATTTAATGTTTACTTCCGGAGTGTAAGAGGACTGTTGTGATAGACATGCTAATTTTTAGCCACGATCAGATCATGAGCATAGCACCTCATTCATTGAGTAACGACTTTCCAAACTTCTAAACTAAAATGACAACGTTTGAACCTCTCAGAAAGTAAAGAAATAAAGAGATAGAAAAGTTTATCAAGCGTCAACTGAGATATCAGTGCAGTGGATTTTCATTGGAATTCCAATTCGAACTCCCAAATTTCTACTCACAGGTATGGAATACTAACGACGACATCCTTTATTTTTCCACACAAAAAGATTTATATAATTGCGGTTAAGGAAGAAGTATCTTGCATCTCACGCGATCAAAGTTTTCCATAAATGAATGCATGTAGCATCTTATTGATTAGGCAAGCATGTATATGTTTTCAGCCAACGACAGAAGGTTTACCGGAACAACTTGATGTTTTCTGCACCGAATATGATTGTTCGAAAACAGAATCAGCAAACTAAGCGAAAACTCATCGAATCCACGCAGTCCGTTTCAAGAGCCCCCCAAGAATGAAGACGAAAAAAAGAATAAATAAACTCTCCCGATTTTCTAAAAAGGTCCTGGATTTGCTCTGGAGGCAGATGAAAACGTCTGTTCAGTGTCTTGCTACCGCCGCGCCGTCAGCGCGCTCGCTTTTGCGACAGACACGATCTTTTTATAAACAGCGTTTATCTTGTCTTCTTTTTTCTGTCATTATTTCTCTTTTATTTTGTTTCGGAGAAGGGAGGGGAGGTGGTATTATGTTTTGTCTGGGGCCCCGGAGGGTGCCGCGCGTGCTGCAGTACGTGATACCGTCACGGCACATTTGCGGACCTTGGATGTGTAGCAGGAGCAATCGTATTTCAAGTGAACGGTTTGTTCCCTGCACCGCAATTACGACTTGTATGTTTGGACAGTCTTTAACGTCACATTTCCCGAACGTCCGTAATTGTCGATGCATACACTGAGAAATTACGGAGAGAGACAAAAGAATATGTGGATTCCAGATGATAACGTCATTTTGCATATTTCCCTAACGTAGGCCGATTTTAATTATCTGTTTTTTTCATCGATTACCAAAATGAACAAAGCTATCTATAAAAATACTTCGGGAGAAAATATGTTATTTAACAAAAATTTATCCACCCATGTTTTGTTTGTTTCTTTTTACGTGTAAAATAATTTTCCAGAAAGAATTTTCACTATCGACTCTTTTCACAATCATTTATGCAAACGATTGTAGATATTCTTTTCCATAGTGTTGTTATCTACGCATCCGAGAGCAGCAAATTGTAAGCCATTCTGGAGATTTTTAAATAATATTGAATCAAAAGAATCGCAAGCGGAAACTCAAACTCAATAGCTCTCTATTTTCTTACGGTAGGTGTTTTTTGTGAGATATTTTCATTAAATCATTCATCATTGTATTAAATCGTCGTATCTCAGATGATAAAAGACATATTTTAATATTTTCAGAAATAAAAATCTGTAATTTTTCGTTGTTGCTGTTTTAAATCGGCATTTCGCGCCAACGATATGGTTTTTTTTGTGCGGGAGTATACGAGCTCAAGGTTCTCAACCTCCAGTGCTTTGCTATTATTATTCCATTGGACCTAACAGTTCAATAACACCTAAATAAAATGCGCCTAAAAATTTTGGTTTTTACTTTTCAATATCTGGAAGAGAAGTTTTGTGTTATTAAGTCATGTTAATCCTCAATCATTCAATTTTTCATCCATCAATCTCACATCAGTCATTCATACGTCAACATTTCGGAAAACAAGTATGGTATTTACAGTATTAGGAATGAAGAGAAGTATTATTAGAAATTAGTATTTATTATTATTTAATTAATTAATTACTATTATTTAATTAATTAGTATTATTAATTAATAATTATTGCATGAATAATTATAATGTGATTATATATATTATTATATATATAATTATTATTATTTTATTAGCATTATTAGAAATTAGTATTAGGAATGAAATGAAGTATTATTAGGAATTATTTTATTATTATTAATTATTTTTAATTAATTAATAATAATTATAATTCCTAATATTACTAATAAAATAATAATAATTATAATATTATTATATTAATAATTATTATTATTTTATTAGTAATATTAGGAATTAGTATTAGGAATGAAATGAAGCGACCACGTTGGTGCAATGCGTTTTCGACTAACATGGTTAATTTTCACAACTAATTCACAGAAAAAAAGTAAAAACAATTCAATCGAGTTGTGATTCATTGTAATTTTTCCTGAATTAGGGATTCCATAAAGAAATTATCCCTAGTAGGTATTCTGCAATATATTGAGAATGAATAGTGTAAAACCGGTAATTGACACCCAACGGATAAGCTATCGACACCACAGTTATTGTCATCCTTCCAGTCTTATTTAGTTGAGATTTAATTGTCGATCTAAGGTTAGGCTAGGTAAAACTGAACATTGATATGAAAGTTCATTTTTTAAAATTAAAGATTAGGGTTTCAATAACTGTTTACCCTAGTTCTGCATAATTCATTAGTATTTGTAATCCATACATGTTTTAAGGGAACATACGACTCTTAAACCTCAAAAAAATGGGAGAAACTGTCACATTCGAAACATTATATCTCTGAAACAATGCAATTCACAAACTCGCTTTTGTTTTCTTGAAAAATATCTATTCTTCCTCTTGTAGTATACATATTTTCAAATCTTTATATTGGTATGTATTTTTTGGAGAGAGTAATAAATATGGGTATTATTTTTGGAGTAAAATGAGATGGTCACCTTGCGCGCATGATTACGGATAAAATATTTGTGTAAACACAATATTTTGGGTGTCTAAGTAATCCAAATAGTCTGTTTAAGAAACTGAGCCTCAATTTATTAACATTTCAATTTAATTTCTCTTTTATATACCAATTTAAAATAAAAATTTAGAAAATTGTTAAAATTTCAACTTTTCTAATCCCACAAAAAAACTTCTTTGGAGAAAATATGTACAAAAATGTGGTTCAATTTGTAGAACATAGCACAATACATGTTCAGTAAAAATTTTATGTAAAAATATTCAACAGTTCTTGAGATATCGTGCGAGCAATATATAAAAAAAACACATTTTGAGATATAGCGCTTTAAAGATTTGGCCATATTCAATGTTTACGTTGAATAGCTGGTACATTATCCTTTATAACTTTCAAAATTATAGGAATTTTTTAACGCAGATTGTTTTAAATTGTTCAAAAAAGACAGTGTAATAATATATATTTTTTCATAAAATAGAAAATTTTCGCGGTTTAACAGTCGTATGTCCCCTTAAGATGATATTTAGAAATTATTAGAAAATGATACTTTTGTGCATTATATGCAAAGCTTTGCACTTATTGGTGTTTTCAATCAATTTCATTATGGAATTGTGAATTAAAAGACACCATAATCTTTGAAACAGAAGTAGAGCCAGACCGTGAGAAATCCCTTTTATCCTACTAAATAAACCAAGAGTTTTGATATTCAAAACTCACCCAAGTCTGTTAGATATCTATTAGCCGTTGACTGAGAAATCTTGAGATAGTTTAGAGTTTCGCTAATTAAGCTCATAACTAAATTATTTTGCGAGATAAGGCTTCATGGCTATAAAAATGAATGTTTTTCCTTCGAGTGATACGGAATTAGAGACTGTCATCTCATCTTACTGAAATGAAATAAAATAGGAATTGCATGTCAGAGGTAGCTTGAAATATCCACAAACATCTAGAATCAATCATCACAACATATAATTAAATTTATTTCAGTTTTCTGTGTAATGAATGAGAAGTAGCAGAAAGATTGCCCTAGGACAAATAGGGTAATTTTTTGTCCTTTCAAGACCTTCAAATTTCTCAAAACTGGCGGTTTTCTATATATTTAAAAAACTTACCCCAGCCCAAACCACTGGACGGATCTCGATAATTTTCATTTCATATGAAAGCTCATGACGTCTAGATATATCTAAAGTGACCATTTATTTCACCCCCCCCTCAAAACTGGACATTTTTTTTAATTTTTAGGTAATATTATGTGAATTCAAAAAACACATATTTCTTCAGTTTATGTTTATTAATGTAAATATCAAGTATAAACACGTAAAAATAAATAAGTCATGTGATCTTGCATTTTTCTGAAGAACACATTTTTGCTTCAGTACATTTGGTGGAGATTTTAAAAAAAGAATGAAATTCTTGGACAGGATTTCTCAAAATTAACTGATTTTAGTAATTAATGTACCGACGATAACAATTTGCTTTATAAATTGAGACTTTCAACTTGAATGTGTGAACTTGTAGCATTTTCTATCTCATCCACAACTTATTCATAAGAATAAATACCTTTTCCACGGATGTATTAGTGCCGGACAGACATAGAATATATTCATTAATCATACGACAGTTCGTATGATTTAAATTATTGGCGTGAAATTGTTTGAACAGTTCCATCCAACGACTTTCGCTTAAAATATTCCCAGTGTTTCATTCTGTCACTTCATGCGGTGTAATGAAAGTGCGAGATAGCAGGCTTCTGACCAACTTACATATGTGTGACACCTATTGCGCATGCTCCGTCATCGCCGGGCTACTAGATATTTTACCGTAGGATGTTTTGATTTTTGGACTCTTCTTGTTTGAAATTATTATCGTGACTTGCTCTTGTGGCCGTCTCTCGAACCTTTTTCCTTGACATTTTCATCTCGCACCTTGCCATGTGGCGGCAGGTAGAGTTTTTCCATGCAAGATGCTAAGATGGTGCGAAGGTAATAATGCGCGCGCACTGTTGGTCATGGTATTTATAAGAGTACATAATTCCGTCGCAGAGACAGAGAGAGAGGGCAGCAGGGCAATGTAAGTCAACTCACCTTAGTGAAGTATGAGCCTCTGTGGTTGGATCTACAGCAGTACAACAGACGGTGTTGGCCATCTCGCCTAAGCAGAGTACGAGCCTTCCCGACGGGTTTAGATTTCCATCGACTGCAATTAGATGCTGCTTGTTAATCATCAGCTACCACAGGATCCAGATGTGCCTGTCACTGAACGTGTTCCTCTTCTCGCCAAGTATTCTTGTGTACATGGTAACTTTTGATACGAGATGTATCGTTCTGCAGATTATTTTTGTTTTAATGTTCTAATTGACGAGTTCATTTTGCACAATATACCTTGTTAAAATATGAAATAAATGTTTATTGATGGACCTTTCGCCTGGAGTATCATCTGCAACTTGCTGATCTGAGTCAATGATGAAGTAGGGTATTTTTGAGGTATCCTCTAGCCCCTTCACTCTCTTTCTGAAATCGGGACATTTGGGCGTCCCGAAGCTGTGCTTGGGGACAACGGGACAGGCTACCGAAATACGGGACGTATGGTCACATTAGATATGTCATCAATGGTCGCCTGACCCCCTCTTTTGTTTAAATTTTTATAAAATTAAGATCTTTAATATCAACCGGAATCTATTAAAAAAGATGCTAAGTTACTAATTTTTCAATTATTTTCTCATTAAAAATATTTATAACTACTAAAAATAACAGCTACCTATTGGATAAAAATATTAAATGTTAAATACATAGTTTTCTGAGCGTTAGTAAGTTAGAATTAGACGCTACCAAATTTAAAGGAACGATTTGCATACATGATCAACAAATTTTTTTCTGCTGTGATTTGATCTCTCAATTCTCTCAGAATATCTTAATATAAATAAAAGTCATTGTGCCTATGCATGTGGCTATGTTCCACATTTCCTCCTAAACCAATGGACTGTTTTCAACCAAATTTTGCACACTTATTATTCAAGACAAAGGGAAGACACTTGTGAACTTTTCAATGTCCAAAAGTTAATGAAACAGTCAGTTAATTAGAAATTAATCGAAACCGTTTTTCCGCTGTAAGTTTGGAGCAAATTATCTCTCAAAAAATATCTTTATACCATCCTAAAGTTCAAAATCTTACCTTTTCAATGATGCCAATTTTATATCTGTGGCACGTTTCCTACAATTTTTATTAATTTTTTAAAGTTTAATAATTGTTAACTACGTGCAGACGATTTTGAAATAACGCAAATTTATAGCTACTCCGTTGCTAGGCAACGGTTTGACTTTGAACTAATTTATCTTTATTTCTGAAACTTTTGCTTATTTTTATAAATATGTTTTATATGAGAAGAGAATCAACCGTCAACTTTTAAAATCCTCAAATCTAATTAAAATTTCAGTTAAATGGAAATTAAGCAAGATTGTGGCATTTTCCGTGGTATTTTTCGAAAATATGTATTATGTCACAAAAACTATCTTTACACATAAAAGTTTAAAAAATTAGCTTTTCATGACACAACTTCCATTTCCGTTTAGTTCGCTCCCCACATTTTAATAATTTTTCAAAAATTAAATTTTTTATAAAATTCACAATTTATAACACATTTTTTTGGTGAAGAGCAAGAATACATAAGAACTGTTGCCAAATCACATTAGAAGAATTTTGTATAAAGACGAATTTTATTATTTTTTATTCATATTTATTCTAACACTTTTTCTCAATGAAAAATGTACTATGTAATTGTCCCAAAACATCCGTTAAAATCTTTCTTATACTGCAAGATTTATGAACAAAATTTGAAATATCTTTGCAATAAATTCTAATAACTTATGGAGAAAATTAGCTATCGGCGGTTTTTAAAAATCGTCTGGTTCAATTGATATTCTTATTTTAATTTTTTCAAAACATTTCAGACGATAAAAGAATTTTGGGTATAGTAATTTTCTATACAAAAGTAGTTTTTTACGTAAAAAATATTAGACATGAAAGTATTTTAATCCCGAGCAACGCCGGGCATAACAGCTAGTGTACAATATATTTCTGCTCGAAGCTTTCTTGAAGTGATATATTTCGTATGCGTGTCGGGGAAGGGATGCGTTTTGTAAAAGTAACGAACTTAAGAAGAAAATTAATTGTTGGTCTGAGGGAGACGGCTACTTATGAAAAGAAAAAGCAAGTGAAAGCATTGTTAGTTGAGAATAATTTATCAAAAATACTTGAATTGTTGGGTATGGATCAGGAAGAAATCGACCTACCGAAGCATGCAGAAGAAAACAGAAAATATGACCAGCAAAAAAAGAGCTCTAAGGTAAAGACTTACCTGCGACCCATCAAAGACTCTCTATCATGAATCAAGAATACGAGAACGCGTTCACTAAAAAATTAAAGTGCGCCACTTTGAAGCTGTAAGTATACAGAGCCAACAACCTACATCCACCATCTGGACAGGAAAAACCCAAAGACCTATTTTTTTTCCTTCTAAAAAAAAAAAAACTGTAACTCACTATGCCACAATTTTCTGTCCTATATTACGAGTAAGTGGTCCTCTAACTGCTGTCCTTCAACACAGAATATGTTACATAAGATGCGAAAATTTTACAATATTATGTCGTGTCGTTTGAAGTGTTGGAATTTTAAAAAAAATTCCTTTTCTCTTTCCTTGAAGATAAGAATACGAAACATAGAGAGACATGCGAAAGAACAATGGAAAAATGGAGAACGTTTTCGTAAACTAATGTCTACAAATTTCTTTTTGTATTACTAAATTAAGGCTGTTTTAAATGCAAAAAAAAAGATATGTAAGTAATTCAAGGAACGAAATTAACAGATAATCTTAGAATGCATTCTTAAGGATAATATGTATTTCGTTAAAGGTTACTATTACAAAATTCAACATAGAAAATGCGTTTCAATTTAGCCCGTATTTCGTAGTTCGAGAATGGTTTTTTTCTTTTTTCCTTTATTTCAATTCATCTAGCATTTTCATGGATGAAAATAAATTTTCTTATTTTCTCTAATAGTACCTGAACTG
>BGPR01025402.1:0-22355 GCA_013235015.1 Araneus ventricosus
ACAAAATCATGCGAATAAACTTATATGATGTTTGGAAAATATCAAGATGCAGAAGTAGCCCTCATAGGCATCAACAGTAAGATACACAAATTTGTATAAATTACGAATTTTATGAAGTAATGGAAAATGTTAAATTTCTATTGGAAATACAAAGCATTGCTTCAAAGAGAGACGTTAATAAATTTTACAAAGTTATTTAATAAGAAAATACTGAAAGATAATTTTATAATGCACAGTTATTAAAATAGGTACCATCCAAATTGGGTCTTTAGCAGTTATTATTTTAGATATTGTTTCAAGGTCTATTTAAATGAAATGAATGCATAGATTGTCGATGTTCTTTTATTTCTATTATATCTATAATAAAACTTCATATTTCAACGCATTAATTATGCAACGACCACGAGACCAAAATTCCGGGCATTGCAGCACACGACATCGGTTTGACTAAGGATCTCAAGCTGAGAATTCTCCACTTAAACTCACGTGGTCAACCTGCGCAATCAACTGCCTGGACATAGAGGAGAGTGGAGAGGATGCGTCGTTCCCCTCGAAATTTCCGTCTCGTGTTTATCAATATCGTATCACACTCGTATGCTCGTGCATTAGAGTGACCTATGAGGGGAGTAGACGGTCCGAGTGACTGCCTCATTGATGGTCATATATAAGGCGTGCCCAAATGAAAAAGAGACTGCAGTTATATGTAAAGAAATTTTAATAACAATATTCTAATTACAGTTCACGTGGAACAGTACAACAATAAATAATCGCCATTGACATTGATACACTGATCCCAGAGCGTAGGAAGGGAGTGGATGGCTTCAGTGTTGAAACTGCTGTGTCAAGCAAACACCCATTCTCGCCGTCTTCTGATTCTCTGACAGATGCTTGCGGACTTACTGTGCACAATCTTTGCCACAACCAAGCTTTTTGTGGATTACACAGTTCTTTTGCTTATCGAAAGTTCAACAGCAATTTCACGTGTGATGATCCGACGATTCTGCCGTGTGAGCTCATCTACAGCCGAAATCGTGGCACTGTTGGTCACAACGTGCGTCTGCCCAGAGCGTGGGAAGTCCTTGATGTTTACGCGTCCCGCCTCATAACGCTGGCACCACCGGAATATAGTGCACGGTGCGAGACACTTCTCTCCGTACACCTCTTTTATCCTGCGATAAATTTGTTAAGCATGCTCCCATTCTGGATAACTGCTCTTTGTGCTGATCTGGAGGAATCCATCATGCAAAGAACTGCAGAAACAACTCTCCAAAAATGAGGATATTGATGCGAAACCGTTAACTACGCAGGTGCAACTGGGAATACCACCACGCCATCTATCGGCTAGTACATTAACTCACTGGTATTTGATACAGCACCGATACAACTACGGCCTCCTTTTCATTTGGACACACCTTATAATTAGTAGGATTCGATCAGATAAGCCTGATGTTAAAGTGCCCTTGTCTGGTTATGGGCGGAAACGGAAAGGAAATGTCATTACTGCCGTTATGATGAAGTGGAATTAGATGAAGGATCCTCGCTACTGCATATTTGCAATTGAAAAGTAGGCAATATACAGTCGAAATCTATTATAACGAAATGCATAACCGCGGAGATAATTGCCGTTATAAGGGACTTCTCGTTGTAGGCGGATTGTAATAGAGTAACATGGAGTGAAGAGTGTTCAAGATAAATGAAGAATATTTACATATTTTCCTCTTTCATTTGTGACTAAAATACATATTCAAAACAGACTGCTTTGGTAATAATCATTACCAAATTTTTTTCAACTTTATAGCGAAAGCTTGGCTAATTATTTTCTTGCTGTAAAAGAGGACTTCCTGTATCTTTAACATTATTTCATTATCGGCGCATTGTAAATCACTCGTAATAGCGAGATTCTTTTTTAAAATCCCTGTTCGTTATTTCAGAGTTAATTCAATGCCATCGTCACTGTATCATCGCGCTCATCCCGTGCGCACAGTGCTTTCAAATTAGTGAATCAACGCTTGTTCGCAGATGTTTTCTTTTCTCACCGCTAAGTGAAGCGCTTCAAACCCCTTCGTAACTCTAACAGTTCTCTAAAGAGATTCGTGTTTTGAAGTTCACCTCTTTTAGAAAGAACCACAGAAATATGCTATATATCAAAATATGCTTCGCAGTATTGTATATATTTGAAAAATTTTGTTCATTTATTCCAGTATTTAGAATGTTTTTTTTTCTTTCCTATTTGTTTAACTGTTTCTAATGTTTTATTACTTTCCATGCTCATTTTCATACTTAAGTGTTTTTACCGCGTTCTTTTTCTGTAACAGTTGTATCTGTCATCTTTCTCGTATAGTTTAACTCAAAAGGTTCTGACCTTCCATTGTACCCCTCATGTTACCAATCCCTTGTTTTCAATATAGTTGCATGGTGGTCTCAGTAAGTCTCCACTTCATGTCCATTAAAACCGCTTATAAAGAGTCATAAGAGCTGTGGGCACGGGGACAGGGGGTGGTTTTATGTTATGTATATGGAAAAGAGATCAATCACAAATCATTGATGAAGAGTTTGGGATGGTAATATAGACATCGCAATTTGTATGTAGAACAATGTAGAAATGCTTCCACTTCCGTGTTGCTTCTATTTTAGTTTTACCTTCTCTATAAGTACGTTACCGTTGACCTAACAGTTAGTTTCTAACCTCTGTATAACAATACATGATATGAACGATATATAATTAAGATTTCACTCGCTGAATAATACTAAACTGTCTGTTCTTTAATCATTATATAGATAGTAACTATACTCTTAATGCAAATAAGGTCCTTAGGATGGAACTTACATGCCCATTCTTTCATCACACTGAATGTAGTGCTTATTCTTACTGCCAACAGGATAAACCCATAAATGATGACTAAATTTATTTCTAATGAGAAACGACAGTAAAAAAATAACTCCAAAATATCATATTCTAAAGATTTAAAATTAAGAAAAGTTTCATTCAATTTGCCTGTCTTAAGACAATGGCGTGAAATTCCCTTATTCGTTAACCGAAACTTATTTAATAACACAAACACGATAGAGCAAGATATTATAATTGTGAAATTAATTATAAAAAGATGTTGAAGAATTAGAAATTTGCCTCTGTTTGTGATCTAATCAAGTTCCAAATCACGATAATCCTAAGATAAATTTAATAGCAAAGTAAAAGCTTGGAAAGCGCTCAAAGAAATAAAAATCCATCAGGAAGAAATGTATGCAGAGATGCAGCAACCCCTGAAGTTACTGAAAAATTGTATTCATAATTTTTTTCATAAGATTTCAGCAATTTTCTTAGCTGAGATTGCATAATATTGTTACGAAAATCGTCCGGTGTGTGTATGGTGAAAACAGTCCAACAACAAGAATAATGGAGAATAACGCTTTGTTCACGACTATTCCGGAAAACAGGAAGCACAGAAAACAAAACAGCACTTGTAGAAATTAGCAACAGAAACAGACAGCAAATCACTAACAACAACTGTAACACCACCGCTCGGCGTTTATCAGCCTACCAGCTCTCACTCCGGACAAAACTCCAAGGAGATTTAAAGACACATTCACACACACAGAAACACGTTCGCTCTCTAAATACATTCACTCATCTCAGCGCCTCTTCCGACAAAATGTGATGTCAAATATCTTGTACATTCTCTATACCTCTGTTCCTAACAGAGATAGGAACAACATCCAAGCATATTCGAAAACCTTCAGTTTGTCACCAAAGTTCCCAAATTTATAGCCAAAATAGTCACCAAATTTGTTGCCAAAATGGTCACCAAATTTGTTGCCAAAATGGTCACCAAATTTGTCCCCAAAATGGTCACCAAATTTGTAGCAAAGGTCGCGGGTCATTAGCTTCCATTCCCCTAATAGCTAGTAAGAACCTCTGTAAATATCTTTCTCTAACCATAAGACCAACATTACGGGGAAACGATATTACAGGTACGAAAACCGTCCTGTGTGTGTATGGTGAAAACAGTCCAACAAGGAGGATAATGGAGAATAATGCTTTATTCATTAATATTCCAGAAAACAGGAAGCACAGGAAACATGAAAAAAACACTTCGACAAATTAGCAATAGAAACAGGCAGCAAATCACTAACAATAACTGTAACACCACCGATCGGCGTTTATCAGCTTACCAGCTCGCAATGCGGACAAAACTCCAAAGAGATTTGAAGACACATTCAAACACGTTCGCTCTCCAAAGACGTTCGCTCATCTCAGCGCCTCTTCCGACAAAATGTGATGTCAAATATAATTATCTAGTACATTCTCTATACATCTGTTCCTAATAGAGATATGATAAACATCCAAGCATATTCGAAAACCTTCAGTTTGTCACCAAAGTTGCCAAAATGGTCACCAAATATATCGCCAAGGTCGCTTTTCATTAGCTTTCATTCCCCTAATAGCTAGTAAGAACAGCTATAAATATCACTTTCTAAACATAAGACCAACATTACGGGGAAGCGATATTACAGGTTCGAAAATCGTCCGGTGTGTGTATAGTGAAAGCAGTCGAGCAAGAAGGATAATGAAGAATAACGTTCTATTCACGAATATTCCGGATAACAAGAAGCACAGTAAACAAGAAAAACAGCACTTGTACAAATTAGCAATAGAAACAGGCAGCAAATCACTAACAATAACTGTAACACCACCGATCGGCGTCTATCAACTTACCAGCTCGCAATGCGGACAAAACTCCAAAGAGATTTGAAGACACATTCAAACATGTTCGCTCTCCAAAGACGTTCGCTCATCTCAGCGCTTCTTCCGACAAAATGTGATGTCAAATATCTAGTACATTCTCTATACCTCTGTTCCTAACAGAGATAGGAACAACATCCAAGCATATTCGAAAGCCTTCAGTTTGTCACCAAAGTTCCCAAATTTATAGCCAAAATAGTCACCAAATTTGTTGCCAAAATGGTCACCAAATTTGTTGCCAAAATGGTCACCAAATTTGTCCCCAAAATGGTCACCAAATTTGTAACAAAGGTCGCGGGTCATTAGCTTGCATTCCCCTAATAGCTAGTGAGAACCTCTATAAATGTCTCTTTCTAACCATAAGACCAACATTACGGGGAACCTACATCACAGGTTCGCAACAATATCATTGAATTGCAAGATAAAAACAATTTCTTAACCACGTCGTATAAAGATAATGTAGCGTGAAAATTGATTAAAGTTCTACAAAATCTCATTTAGAGTCAAAAAAGAGAGTTTCCAGTAGTTTTCTCTTTGTTTAAATATGGTTGGAATTGACTCTTAAATTTGCTTAGTGCGGATAACGGAATGACCTCTAAATAAGGAAAAACGGTTTAATCCCTCATTTAACTTACATTCGTTGGTTTTGTTTTATATTCTCATTTTAATATTCGCTATAAGAAAATGTTTCCCGCTTACTACGTATTTTTTAAAACTCTTTTATTATTTTTCTGATAATAAATACGATATTCATGTGAAATCAACTTCCTTTAGATGGGAAATAAGACTGTTTTTAGTCATTCTTTAGACTAGTGGTTCTGAGTCAACATCCATCATCAGGTGCGATTACTGTCCATTAGTCAGGTAACCAACTTCCTTTTTTTTCAATCATTTTATTATTTAGCATTATCCCAACTGTGTTTACATTTATTATTGTTTTTTTAATGTTTTTTCGTTAAGTTAAATAGTTCATGGTGATTTCGCATTATCTATGACTATGAAACTGGGTCACAAAGGCCTATACTTAACAGATTCATTTTATTATTTAATGAAATTTAAGCTCATATTTTCTAAAATGTAGCAATGTCAGTTATTGTAGTCAACTTGTCATTTATCTTCAATTGCTTAAGTGCAAAAGAATCTTTTACTTTTATAATCTTATTTAATTGAAATTTAAAAAATACTAATTTTATTATATTAGAGATTTTTAATATAATAGAGCATACAATAAGAAATTGCGTAACGCCTTACCATTGTTATCGGTATGAAAATATATTCCTGCAGAAAATAAATATATCCTTGACAACTTTTACAAAATTTCCATACTTGTAGGCAAGAATAAATTAAATATATACTTAAAAAGGACACAGACATGTAAATAATTCCAATTATTTTTTAAGAAATATTTTCCTCGAGATTGTGCCAATAGAACACAGTTTACTTTTAATATTTTCCTCCAATGTTTTAACTTCATAGCTTTTAAAATCTACTTTAGACTAACTTTTCTAGAAGTCCGCATTGAATTGAGCTAAAATCAATATTCAAAGAATGAAAAAACAGAACTGTTTAAGCTCTATACGCGCTAAAGTGGATTTAGTTTGGATCAGTAAAATGCACTGATGGGTAACCATCTCCGATGTTGAAACGCTGAAACTCCTTTTATAAGAACTTCCTGTGGCAGAGTCAGAAGATTCTTTCCAACAGTTTTTTTCTATTCCAGAAGAAGTTTTGGCCCTTGAAAATAAGGAAGTTTTCTCAATAGAGTTTTAAAAACGATTTAATCGGGATTTTAGCAGAAGACACATGTTCTGCTGACTGAGTTCTTCGAAGTTCTGTTGGGAATTCAGCTTCTGTTGAGACTGGTAATGGTTGTTTTAAGATCAACAGTCGAAATGTATTCAGTAAAGTAAGATGTGTTCGCCGAAAATCTTTGAGACTTATCTTTTTTTCTAATTCCGTGTTTTCAGTTTAAAGAAAGAGGATTTTAATGGCTCTCAAAACGGTTTCCCGGATTGTTTTGTCTGGAATGCCCATCAAATGTGTTTTGCAGTAGGAACTGATTTGTAAATCGTGGGGAAAGCAAAGCTGTACTGAAAACATTTATTTTTAAACTTCTTTCTTAGGGGATTGTAAAGTTGGGAATGATTTGCCATTAAGCCACTGGGGCGTCTGACAATTTAAATATTTTCTTGTAAAATGTTTTGCTATTGTCCGCTCTTGTAATGGCAACAGGTCATGTTTTGTTTTTGTTTTAAATTATTTTTTAATAAAAGTAGTAGAAACTCTGATAGCGTCGTTGATGATTGCCTCATCATTATTTATTCTTGCATTGATTGTAATTAAAATTCCTTTTAGAGTGAAAGGAATGACAACGCGGTGGTAAAGAACATTAATAAGATTTATATCTTTTAAAGCCTGTTCTTGCTGATTTATGTACATTACTCTCTCATGGACACTAAAATAGCTAAAAATGCTTCAAATTGCATGAGTGCAATTTAGCTTTATAAAAAAATATTATTGAACGGCAGGTATTTATTACAATACCTTCAATATGCAAATGTCTAAAATGTATTCGAATAGATTTTAGAAACGTTTTTCCCAAGAAAGATAGCTGATTTTCCATGCCTGCAGGCAAAAAAGCAGTGAATTTCAAAACGAATGAACCTCCAATTCTTGAATATATTTATGAGATAAATTAATTTTTTTAGCTAATTAACACTAATATTCTTATCTAATTTTATTTTTATTTCGTTATTAACTTTAGTCTGCAGAATCTTCTCGAATTACAGCCGAATTCCGTTCCGACTAGAAGATTGTAAATCGGACTGGTTGTCAGTCGGATTTTGTTTATGTGGAGTTTACGGCACCCACTTACTTTGTTCCTCATAGGATCGCAAACTCTTTGTCGCCAAGAACGGCGATGAGAGAACATTTGTTTCTTATGCATCTAAATGTTTTTAATGAGCGAAAAGCGCGCGCAAATGGATCTTTTCATCGGTGTTTTGCTTATAAGAGGCTATATTGCGCCACGTTTCGATTGGACTGTTTCTTCAACTCTTCGATGTGATTGGTCGATAAATTCGAATTTGAATGAAACTTCGTTTGCAATTCTTTGGATTGAATATCGGTTCAGTACCTTGTATGTTATTCTGTGCGTTTCGTTTCTCAATGAATAAGCGAAGCTACGAGGATTCCGTTATGTTGAAAACGAAGCCGCTGATGTTTTCTTAAGTTTAAAAATTTGCCCGGAACATACTGGAAATGTCGCAGGCTTTGCGTGCTCAATCTCTCTTTTTCAGGTGACGCATGCGCAAGAGAGCAATTAAAATCACACTGCACATCCAAAACAGTATTTGGCGGCGGCAAATTAAATTGCGCCAAGAAAAACTGGCGAAAAACAGGTGCTTACCGTAAACTCCACATTTACCTCGGATTTATACTTTTCAACACTAATTTTAATTTTAACGGGTTATAAAAATTGAACATAAAACCCAAAAATTCATTCTATGTATGTATAATTATGGAACTTAATTTTGAAGAATACATATGTACTCTATTATACGTATTGTGAACAAAAATACACCTTGAAATTGTGTTTTATTTCGAAAATCAAAGTTTATTTTTTATTATCGTAAATCGAGGAAAAATTGAATTTTATATAACACGCAAACACATATAATTTAATGATGATCATGACAATACCCAATCGTGTTTCCTAAAATAAAAATTATAATATTTAAGAATTTTAACTAATTTATTTACATTTCGGAGACACACTACACTGAAGAAACTAGACGTGATTGTTAAAATGGAAACTTATTTAAAAAAGAGGACAGTGTTCATTATAAATCCCTTACAAAGTTTTAAACGAGCTGACTCAACCGTTTTTTTCACTGCGCATGTGCGAGATGCAGCGGGATTTTTTTTTCATAACTTCATAGCCTGATATATAGAGCAACTTTAAAAAAAATTCCACTTGAGAAAATTAATTAAAATTCAGAAAGCTGTCACCATCTCAGTGAGGTGAATTTCAATTTCTTTTTAAGAGAAGCTAAATGATGAGGGTTCTTGCACAAACTGATATTTTTCTAACTTTAAACTTCGAATGGTATTCGAGAAAATGCAATTTAAATAATGTATTTAAGTTATAAGTGTTCATGGTATTCAGGATATTCAATTTTACTAAAATTCAATGTTACTGTTCGAAGTTTCAAATTTAAAAAATATCAGTTTAGGATGAACATGCAATAAACAGATTATTTTGTACTTATATTTTCCTAAAAAAATTATTTTATTCAGATTACAGGAAAATTTTAAGGAAATAGAGTATTAATAGGTTGACATTCATATTACCATTGAAAAATAGCAATTTACTAAACCGTTTAAAAACGGTGATTTTGCCAAAGATAAACAATTTGAAACCTTTCTGATAACTGCGGATGCTTTTTATCATGAAATTGGAGAGCTACATGCAGATTAATACATCTAATGAACTCTGCAATGACCGATTGTTTACTATTTCACACTCGGCTGAAGAAAAATGCTTTTCAAATAAATAACAGCTATAAGGACTGCTTAATGCTAAAAGAGCTACGACGAGATTGAAAATCAATCGAAAAATTTCAGATTCTCTTATGTAAACACCCAAAGCAAGGCAACTACATATTCACATTACCAGTAAGAAATATAAATAATTTCAAAATGTTATGATTCAGTGAAAATAGGGCCCTTAGAATTTAACTTCAAAGCAGAATTTTCACTTTAGTATTAATTGCATTGCCAATTTTATCGCACCTGCTTCAAAGTAATATTTTTTTAGAACGTAGGAACTGATATTTGATTTCTGGTTTGTTTGTTTTGTTACATTCTCCTATTGGAAGTATACAAAGAGAAAGTATTGCAATCGTCAAAAAATTCGAACTAGAGATTTTGACGAATCTTCACTTAGAAAATATGCGAGAAAGTTTAGGGGAGACCACTCCCGCTGGTTTTCTTTATAAATCCTTAAGAAGACAAAGAATTAAAGGCTTTTGATAAAAGTTTCATAATCTTTAATGTTACCTATTATAATCATTCTTATTTAGCAATAACATTAGCCATTACCCATAAAGTAATACTATAGAATATTAAGGTTATGCTGTCTGCAGAATAAATAACAAAGAACCAGTTTAGTTCATTTTAGACAATAAAATCCAGATTTTTTAATGGCACTATATACATGTTGTCCGCACTTATCTTGATCCAATATCTAATTTCTAAACCGTTAGACATAGACATATAGTTCCAATTGGAAAAATGCTTTAAATGAGGGGACAAATTACATTTTATGTTTTTTGAGTCACTAAATATATTTCGAAATAAGTTACGAATTCTAACTTTTTATACGGTCCCCCGGTCCTATCTAGTCAAATTTTCTTGGCACTCTAACACTTTAAACAAAAAAGTCCCACTCTTCTGCGACTAAAACTGAGCGAGTTACGGAGTTTTGAATTTCATGATTTTTAACCAATCACAGGCCTCGTTGAGCAAGTGCTGCGCATTGATTGGTGGATCGTCTTCAAGACTGCTATTGAAATGGCGTAAAGTGGTCTAAGTCAGCGATGTTCAAAGCTCAATAACTCAGTCAGTTTTAGTCGCTGAAGAGTGGGACTTTTTTCTGTTTAAAATGTTAGAGTGTCAAGAATATTTGACTAAATATGATTGATAGGACCGGTGGTCTGTATAAAAAGTTAGATTTCGTAACTTTTTCACGAATATATTTACTTACTCAAAAACATATATTATAATTCTTCCTTTCATTTAAAGCATTTTTCTAATCGGAACTATATGTCTATCTCTAACGGTTTAGAAATTAGCTTTTGAGCCACGATACGTGTGGACACCTTGTATGTACAAACCTCTATGAAGAGGTTCAACAGTAATAAAATCGGTATTAATGTGAATTTAAAATTAAGTGACTTGCAAAGGAAAGCTTTTCTCCTTTACAAAAAATAAAAATTGCTACTTCAATAAAATCGTTCAAAGCAACTGTATCCTTTGGTTGACCTTTATCCATGTACATTGTTCCTATTCTATCATTTTCAATTGCAAGCTCTCAATTGGCCCGTCCAGCAGCAGTCACAAAGACTGGAATATCATTTCCATCCAGTTCTTCCAGTTCCCGCCCTTCACCAGACAGCGCGCTTTCAAATCAGGAATAGATGTTCCAGTCTTGCTAATTACGTGACTACCGGTGACGCAATCACTCACCTCGGTCACTCTAATGGACGAGCACATGCGTGTAATGCGATATTAATAAACTCGTGACGTAAACAGGGGGAAGTACGGCTTCCTAGACACGCTCCTTTACGGTCAAATAGTTGATTACTCTAGACCGCGTGCGTTTAATTGGAAAGTGGTCAGTTTGGGCTTCTTCTGCGTCAAAGTGATATCATCTGGCTCAATGCCTTGAAACACTCGGCTCGTGCCATTGGGCTATGTGAAGTTTCATTGCGGATGCAATAGAAATAATAGATTTAAGTAATTTGTTAACATGTTAAAGCTTATTAAGGATTAAATACATATGAATGCTTTATATTGGCATAAAATTTATATCACAACCGCAACAACTGCAAAAGCGCGTGAATTAAAGATTTTTACTCATATAATGAGATGGGTTTGAATTTTATTTGCAACATTAATAACTTTGTTACAATTCATGTTTGGAAACATTAGTAATATCCCGAAGTTTACAAACGTCGTGCGCCTATCCACTGTATGGCTCGTAGCACGAGATTATACGGACCTATATACAGTCAATCCTTGGTCCAAAATTTTTACGGACTTACATTCCTGATGATAAAACTGTGTACCTTTACACTACGACACACCCCTGCCCTCTAGCTTTAATAGCTTTTGAGTTATCGTGTTCACAGACACACAGACAGACAGACATAATTCCAAAATTGTGTTTTTTGGACTCGGGAGGTCTAAAACTTGGATCTTCGTCAAAATCTCGAGTTTGAATTATTTGAAGATTATGATACTTTCTCTTCGTACAGGAGAAAGTAAAAAAGAATGCCATCCTATTTCACGTCAAGAATTTCCTTGATTTTTGATTGATTTTTTTCATAAGTGATTGATTTGTTAACCGATTAGATAATGGTAGATATGAAAGAGTAAAAAAAAAAATTAGGAATAAAATAAATCAAAATGCAGTAGAATTTGAATATTGAATTTCTTCTAAATCAAATCTCAAATTGTAAGAATCCTGTTAGGATTTTTACAATTTGATTATTTTCTATTTATTTTTTTTTACAATGGCAAAAGTCAGGATACATCTCCAAATGTGGTCATTAAAGATGGAATGTTTATAAACTGATTCATTTTTTCTTAACATTTGCAAACTTCCCTTTGTCGAAAGTGTATAATGCCTTCGAAATCTAAGATAAAAAGTTTGTAAATCACTTTACGTAACGAAGATTTGGTTGGGAAAGCGTATTGATATGAGGTCTGATGGAATATCTGAATTGTTAATGGAGCTTCGAGCTATTTTTCAATGCATCTGAATATACACTTTACACTACGACACACCCCTGACTCCAGAGATAAAAATCTCCGGTTCGCAGTTTGGATGAGTGTGCGCAGAAACTTTATAGAACAAAAAGAAAGTTAGATACAGCGTTTTAACATTGACGAAAAACATATGAAAATTATAAAAACGATAAAAAATATGTGTGTTTATATATGAAAAGAAAGACTCGCGAAGCAAAAGCAATTTTCAGACAGGTCCCAAATGTTAACTGCATATATGTACTTGTAGGAGGTCTGATTAGGGTCCTAGGAATTGAACCTCTAGAGGGTCTTAGTCCATAAGTCTGAGGTCTTGATGAAGAAGAAATATCTGGGTCGGAGTCGGATGAACTTGTTGCGTCCGGTGGCTGTTTCATGAGGTTCTCATTCTCAGTGAGGAAAGATATGAGTTTAGATATTTTTATTCTTGATAGTTTATCTCAAAGTACGCTTTTCCACCAAAGTTCAGTATTTTCTGCACTTGGTTTTGGAAAATGATAAGGTAACTTCATGTCACAAGAAGTTGCGTAATGGAGAGTGTCCCTCTTTTTCCCGCATGTGCAGATATGTGAATGATGAAGCCGGAATCTATAGAGATAGCTGGGAAAAGGATCGTGGCCTGTAGCGGAGTGTATGGATTCTCTTGACCATGAAGCTGGGGTTAGAGTGACTTTAGGGATTATATTAAAAATTGCTCTCCCAGTGTCGTCTGAATCCCAGTCTTGTTACCATTTATTGAGAGAGATGTTCATAAGCATTTTAGATGACATTTCGGGCCTGAAGATGGAGGTGAGTCCCTTTTTAGTAGCTTGTTTGCCTAGGTTGTCTGCTGCCTCGTAACCGAGGAAACCAACACGCGTCTTAATCCAGTTAAGTTGCATTGATGGGTTCTGAAGAAGGGCTTGTTGTGTTTCTTGGATTAGAGGGTTAGGACTTCTGAAGGAAAAAATTGCTCTGATTGCCGACTCGCTATCACTCCAGATTGATGTTGTTATTCTCTTAGTATTAGCCCAATTTATAGCCTCTTTTATTGCTAAGGTTTCAGCTTTAAATACGGTATTATGTGGGCTTAAGTTCGCTGTCCACTGATGAATTTGGACGTTGTTTTGAATGACACAGAAAGCGCAACCTGTTTCACCTTCTAGATGTTAACCGTCTGTGTAAATAGCCTCAGTTGGGAGATGCGGGTCAGAGACTATTGAGACCCTATCCTCTAAATCAAATTTAGCTGGATGAATGATAAGAGGAGAATTTGGTTGTTGAAAATCCTGAAATAAAATGCTTGAGCCTTCCCAATTGCAACCGCTGCGAAGGCGACCTACGCTAACGAGAATGGACTCCATTTCAGATTTGATATGTAGGGCAGTAATGCCTTCGATCACTTGTAGAGCTGCTGTTGGAGTGGTTGAATACGCTCCAGTGATGTTGAGAAGGAATTTTCTCTGTATAGAATTGAGAAGCCTTTGTTGCATTTAGATGATATTATTTGCCCATGCCGGTGCTCCATAGAGTAATATTCTTTCTATAACTGTTAAATAGATCTGAATATACACTGAAGTGGGTATTCAAAACAGCCAACATTCAATGTCATTTACTCATATAAATAGAGACAAGTGACATTTGTATATCTTTGTTGGAGATACTCGTATTAACGGTTGAATCCATGTCATAATGAAAATCAAAACCAATTTTATTATAATATTGTCCTATCGCTATTTTTTGAATTTTTCCTCTCCTAAAATGTATTTTTTAGCTCTATTAGGTAGATTCCTTATAGAAAGAATACATATCTAATGCAATGGTTCTCATGACACAATTTCCGGAAACTTTCTGCACATCTTCACCGATAATGACCCCTAGAACCCAAAACCACCCTTCGTTAAAGTTTATATATATACTAGCTGTTATTCCCGGCTTTGCTCGGAATTAAAATACTTCCAGATCTAATATTTTTTATGTAAAAACTACTTTTGTATAGAAAATTACAGCACCCAAAATTCTTTTATCGTCTGAAAAGTTTTTAATTAAAATGAAATTACGATTTTTAAAGAAGAAGATAGCTAATTTTCTCCATTAACTTATTAGTATTTATTGCATAAGTACTTCAGCTTTTGTTCATAAATTTTGCAGTATAGAAAAGATTTTCACGGATGTTTTGGGACAATTACATAGTAAATTTTTCATTGAGAAAAAGCGTTAGAATAAATATGAATAAAAAAATAAGATTCTTCATCGTCCAAAATTCTTCTAATGTGATCTAGCAACAGTTCTTACGTATTTTTTTCTTCACCAATAAAAAAAGTGTTATAAATTGTAAATTTTATACACAATTTAATTTTTGAGAAATTATTAAAATAGGGGCAACAAATTCAACAGAAATGAAAGTTGTGTCATGAAAAGCTAATTTTTAAAACTTTTATTATGCGTAAAAATAATTTTTGTGACTTAATACATATTTTCGAAAAATATCACGGAAAATGCCGGAATCTTCCTTAATTTCCAATTAACTGAAATTTTCATAAGATTTGGGCTATTAAAATTTGACGGTTGACTCTCTTCTTATATAAAATATATTTATAAAAATAAGTAAAGTTTTCAGAAATAAAGTTAAATTAGTTCAAAGTCTAACCGTTATCTAGCAACAGTTAGAATTTAGAGGTGTAGCTATAAATGTGCGTTGTTTCAAGATCTTCTGCACGTAATTAACAATTATTAAACTTTAAAAAGTTAATAAAATTTGAAGGAAACGTGTCACAGATGTAAAATTAGTATCATTGAAAAGGTAAAAGTTTGAACTTTAAGATGGTATAAAATATTTTTGGGAGATAATTTGCTCCGAACTTTCAGCTTGAAAAAAGTTTCGGTTAATTTCTAATTAACTGACTGTTTAATTAACTTTTGGACTTCGAAAAATTCATAAATGTCTTTCCCTTGTCTTGAATAATAAGTGTGTTTGGTTGAAAACCGTCCATTGGTTTAGGAGGAGATGTTGAACATAGCCACATATTAACATACATAGCCGCATACCCACATACATAGCCACAATGACTTTATAGTGTGTGTGTGTGAGCGGGCGCGCGTGCGTGCGTGTGCGTGTGTGTGACGTTTTTCACCATGTTATCTCATGAACACGATAACTGGAGTAATTTTGATTCAAATTTAACCAGCATGGGATATGTTGTAAGGGTAGTGAAAATCTCGGTCGAGTTCGTAGATGGGCTATCCAGGTCAAAAAGGGCGAGAATTTTCATTTTCCCATAATTCCTTTATAATTGAAAAAAGAAAGAGAAATTCAAATTAGGCGAATGATTGCCTTATCGTAACAAACATCTTTTGTACTGAGACTTTATTGATAGCTACAAGTGTTTAGAAGTTATGAACTAAAAAGCCATTTTCAATTCCCTCCCCCAACTTATCATTTCCCCATAGCTCTGGTACGACTAAAGATAGAAAAAGATTTTAACTAGTCGAATTATCACCTTATCATAGCGAACAATTTTTATATTAGAAGTTTTTTGTCCGCTAGAATTGCTTATAAGTTATGAGCTGAAAAGCGATATTCATTTCCTCCCCCCTCCCAATTTATCATTTCCTCATTGCTCCATTATGATTGAAGATAGAAAGAAAATTTCAATGAGGAGAATTATCATCTTATCATAACAAACTGCTTTTATACTGAAAGTTTTTTGACAGCAAGAATTACTTAGAAGATATGAACTCCCATCAGCCGCATTCATTTCCACATTTTATACGGTAAACAAGCTGATATACCTGGCTTTGCTACGGATTAAAATCCCTTCATGTTTAATAATTTTAATGTAATGACTACTATTGTATAAAAATTATAATACACCAATTTCTTTTCTGATTTGAAACGTTTTTAATTAAAAGGAAAATATCAGTTGAACAGGACGATTTTTAAAAACAGCCGTATTCTTCATAAATTATTATTTGTTATATAGGTACTTCAAATTGTGTTAACATTACTAAAGTAAAAGAAATGTTTTAATGAATATTTTGAAACAATTAAATCAACTAGTTGATTATTCATTAATTTAAAGCATGAAAATAAATCAGATCAATAGTTGGTCCCGATATAAATTGCTAATCGTCTACTTTTAATTTTTCTTTTAGCATTCGTCCAGAATTCTGTTTGTGTATTCTAGCAACAGTTCCTCGTATTATTATTCTTCTTCAACAATAAAGTATATTGTTACGAATTCAGTATAAAATTAATTTTCAAAAAATATTAAAATGTGAGAAAAAAATTTATGGAAATGAAATTTTTTCACTGAAAAGCTCATTTTTAAAAAGTTAATATGGTGTGAAAACAGTTTCGTGAAATATTATTTTCCAAACATATCGCGTAAAAACGCCTTGCTTACTTTTTAATTAACTGAAATTTTAAGCAACTTTTAGTCTTTAAAATGTTGAAGGTGACATTTCTTTTGTCTGAAATAAAAATTGTTCCAAGTTTGGTTGAAATCAGTCTAGTGGTTTAAGAGGAGATGTGGAACATACATACATAGCCACAGCGACTTTTATTTATATTTATATAATTATTAGATTAAGATTGGTGGCAAATACTATGAACCATAAAAAGGTTTTAGTGAAGAGTTTGGCACAATTAATTAAATATTTAATTTTAATTAAGTAAACAGTTAATTTTAATTAATCAAATAGTTAAATTGATAATTAGTTAATTTGACAGATTACTTTACTTTGATATTTAACCAAACATGTCGGCACCAAGATTTGTTTAATAAATTTAATATAAATTAGCCAAAAAAGGTAGATATTTAACTAAGAGTTCCCTGTTTTCTTTGATATTGAAAAATATCACCATAACTTTAACAAATGTTTTGGAATTTTCTGCCTGAGTATTTGGTTTTAACCGTCGATGGAGACTTAAATTTACTGTTCAAATTGGCTGCATTCATATAATATGCTTTAAAAACACGTATTAAATTTGCCACTCACAATGTTTAATAATTTTTATTCTCTTATATGTTAAGAATTTAGTGAGTATTATCTCTGTAACCAGGGAGTTCTCTAAATGAGCCCATTCTAGTAGTGTTTAAATGTTTCATATCTTGTGATTTTATCATATGAGAATGTAATGTTAGCACAATTATAATTGCAACCTAGATTAAATAAATTAATTTTTAAATCTAGAGTTTTTCTTCATTCGTTTCAAGAGTCAATTTCTTGTTACTGTTTCATATACTTTGGCTTAATGTTATTTAGGGGATATTTGCACTGCTGAGATGCTTATTTCTTTATGACTCCTACCTGTTGAATGTTTAAGTGTTGAGATATGAAAAGAAAATTGACCAATACTGACCGTACTGACAATAAATCTAGCATAACCTTTTGAGTAGAATGATAAAACCTGAATCTAGTAAAAAATTAAATGTCATGGAAACACAATCACAGCGTAAATATTGTTATTTGTGGAAACAATAAAGTCATTAGCTATGTTTGCACTGATCAATATGCAATATTTCATAATTTTTGTAACATTAACGTAAAGGATCTACCATTGCCTTCCAGCTTGCCGAAAGGGATTTTTTTAATTGTTTGGATTTAACGTTAGGAAGCGCTTCCTTCCAACTAATAAATCTTTATCTTAGCTTCTCTGTTTATAAATCAATCTAGTAATGGAAGATAGTTTTTTCAGATAGAAAATAAGCTTATTTTTAAGTGAATTTTTAAAACAACGTTAGCATTCATTACATAGCGTTAGCAAAATTGCATTTAACAGTTTTGATTGGGACAACTTTACATTTTTCGCCGTGAATTAATTGTCTGTTTCACTTTGTTATATCTCTTCTTGAAGTTTGATTTGTTACACCTTCACATAACAGGCTACAAAAATTTCGTGTTTGGAATAAAAAATCAAAGATGGGACCTGATAAGACACCTCGAGATTTATTTAGAAATTTGGGATGGGCAACTGAAAATTGCATATCTGATAATTCTTTTAAGATGCTCATCCTCGCTCAATTTTAGGCTTTTTGCTGGTTTTCGTTGATGGATCGTTAGAAAATCTGGAATTCTGGCTAATCGTGAAGTTGCTGAAACAGCCAATAAAAGAACGGCAGTTAAGAACGCTGTAAAGTGGTGCATATTTCTAATATTATTCAGCTGTCAGTTAATATCAGCTTGTAGTTTTAAAATGGGATTTTAATCTAAAGAAACACGGCTGAAAGTAATTTAGTAACTGATAGAGATATTAAGGAAATTGCAAGCACTTTCATGACGACACAAAAGAAATAGAATCACATTCGAAGACATTAATGGAAGGATAATTTAAGTATAAATTTGATTTAATATTATAACTCATATTGAATTGTTTTAGGATTTCCATACACAGGGTGCCCACAAAAATAAGTGCCACCTTCCTTAATTTCAAAACGAAGGCAGCTATAGTCATGGAAGTGGTACTAAGTTATAGTAAAACAGCTATGCGCTACGCGATGAGATCACTTAGAGCGCCACCTGGTGGAAAACTATGGAGTTAGCGTTTCTATCTCAAAAACGGCGAAAGATGGAAGAAAGAGTCAATAGCAAAGTTGTAGAGCACAATACTTTCATGACTATAGCTGCTGTCGTTTGGAAGTTAAGGGTGGGTGGCCCTTATTAGAATGGGCACCCTGTATGTTAAGATGCTGCAAAAAACTGAGCGGCAGAATAAATGAAATACTTATAAAAATGCACTGTGTTCTTTCCAAAAAGAAAAAGAAAATTGCTGCAGTTTGGCAGTGATAGGCATGGTAACTAATGATGCTGAATTTAAAGTCTCAGTATTTTTCGCAAAATTTCATTTCAAACTAGACTTTATAAGTTGAAGTCTGACTACCTGAATATATCAGGTGCTTGGAAAACGTCTAGTATTTTGTCGAGTTTTTTTATTAATATGTCTAAATAGTTCCACTCCTAATAATTCCTGTTCTTACTCCTTCTGTTTTGTTCTTTCGAATATAGATGGCGCCATGGTACTAGCGCTTCTTTAAAAAAATTGCTGATTATTTTTTTCAAAGAAAGTTTGCGTGGGACCGTGATAGCGTGAGGATATTTTTTTCTCTTTTTGCTCTATTCTGGGCATGGGGTAAGTTTATCTTTTATGATTTTTACTTTTAAAAGCCAGAATTGCTAATATTTTTAAGCCAATCTTATTAGTGGTTTTATGTTTGTGTTTGGTTTTCCTCTTCCTTTTAAAATAATGGATTCTGATGTACAGATTTCCTTTGTCTTTTGTTGGGACATTTCGGGCTAAGAGAAGCTAAATTTGCGTAATGCAAGCTTCTTACAGAAAAAATTCCCAATTTTTATTTTGAATCCATTTCAAATAAATTCCTTAGCCCTTGAAAAAATGGACTAGAATGGATTCCTTGTTTGTTTTATTAGATTCACTCTAAGTTTATCTTTATTTATTGACTTTCTTTGAATGATATTGATTTCCACTTTTTTTTGTTTTGAGCTGCAATTGAACGCGAGTTAAACATTGTTAAAATTTTATTATCTAAATTTTATTGTTTAAAAAATTTTGTTGTTGTTTTTGTTTAAAGTTTAAGTTAAGATTTTTATTTTTTAAATTTATTCCAATTTTTCTAGTTGATTGTTTTTAAGCTCTAGTATTTTGTCGAAGCGTCGAGGTTTCATTTTACCAAAAATCTTTAATCCTACCTCAAGTTAAATCTTCCGACTGTGCACCGTGAGCTTGCTAGTATACTATGAAGGCATCAAAAGTATAAAGGCCGTACTCTAGTAACTGTAATGCCGTAGACTTTTAATCTCTGGAGTCGGGGGTGTGCCATAGTGTAAAGTAAAGTAAAATAACTGTAATGTAGCATCAGACCTTGAAGTCAGTATAATAATTCAGTTCAAATGATGATGTTCATGCTATATAAGGGCCTAGTACAGTTCATTCTATCGAGAAAAACCACTGCATACTCATTTCCTTTTAATCAATACTTCCTTATTATTAATGAAAAAAGTCGGAGCCATGCATTTATTTAACAGTATTCACAGAAAAATATTATATAATAATTGTTGTGATTCTGTTAGCATTTAAGATTCGCATCCAAACTTTTGAAATCAAGTATCCAACTTATTAAATATGCAACAAGTACTTCATGATATTCCCTGAAACATCTTATCCTATTTTAAATTTTGGTTTTCTCAAACAATGAATCGAAGAATATTTTAAGAGTTTGAAAATAAATAAAAGGAATATATTAAAACACAGCTTTTGTTCGCTTCCTGTCTGTATTCGCACTAAAAAGAGAAAAGAAAAAACATCATAGTAGGGCGGAAATGATTTGATAACCTGCCGAAGAGACGTCGATTGAAAGTGGGCGCCGAATCACATGAAACTGCCATTTTCTCCCGAGACAGGTTGCGTTTAAAAGGCGGAGGAATATAGTTCCCCGCCGTCATCTCAGTGTTTTTTGTCCTTATCATTGGCGAAAGGATACCGTTATGTAGAATAAGGCCTGTCAGAAGTGTTCTTAAACGTGGATTTTTTAGATGTGAGTGACGTTTCTGAAACTGATGCTTCAAAGTTTGGGTTACGTCAACAAGGTTGCTTGCGTGAGCCTACAGGTGGATTGCTTTTCTAAAATGTATCGATTTCTCTTTAATGTATTTGTTGTTATTGATTATGGTCTTTTTGGGAGAGCGTATAAAAAAGTTCGTAACGTATTTTTGAAAGAAGTATTTTTCTTTGTCGAACATTTTCAATTTAGAGGTAGTTATTTTTGAGCAGTAAATTGAATTTCGAATTGTTGATAGAGGTATCTCAATTTAAATGATATTATAATTAATACAATATTTAATTACTCGACCCTTTCGCGTTCATCGATTTCGCAGTGAAACCACATATTGAGCATTTCTTACTGCGCATGGGCGAAAAGCAGCGTAATTTTGATTTCATAACTTAAGAGCCTGTTAAATAGGTCAACTTATATAAAAATTCCAGTTCAATACCGTTAGTATTCACGAAGATATCGGCATTGCAAGAGCTAAATTGCTTTCTATTTTTAGAAAAGCAAAATGACGAGGGTTCTTGCTGAAATTGTTATTTTTTTAATTGAATCTCCGAAAGCAATATTAAATTTTATGAAGGTTGAATATCCTGAGTGCTCACGTTTACTTATAAAATAAATGCATAATTTAAATTGCATTTCGATGATAACTTATTCGGAGGAACAATAGCACTTTACCGTTCAATGTGAAACTACAAATTTCTTGAAAATAAAAAAACGCAATTTTTTTCCTTTAAATAAATTTGATCAGCTACATGTATAATTCTCATTTTTGAAATAAATTATTAATTTTCAGAACGAAGCAAGTAGTGAACTTGAAATCAATATCTTGCAAAGAAAGCCAAAAAACAAAGAAACTCGGAGGTAATCGGAAAAAACAATCAAGTAATCCATTCTAGTCCATTTTTTCAAGGGCTAAGGACTTGATTCTAAATGGATTCAAAATAATAATTGGGGATTTTTTCTGTAAGAAGCTTGCATTACGCCAAATATAGCTTCTCTTAGCCCGAAATTTCGCAGCTAAAGACAAAGGAGATCTCTACTTCAAAAAGTATTATTTCAGAAGAAATTGGAAAAACAAAACACAAACATGAAAGCGTTAATAATATTAATTTAAACTTGAAATTGTTAATACGATATTTTTCAAACCACGAAGCAAATCAATGCAAAATCAGATAATGATTTTAGACCAGTTGGTTCCATCTTTCAATCCTTAAAGTCCTCTGTTATGCCGTATCTAAACCTTAAGTTCACATAACTCATTAAAAATTTCTCATGAAAAGTTATAAATACCAGAACCATCTATTAGGAGTGGTTTGTCCTTTTTTAAGGGTTTCTCCACAGTGCAGCGAGGTTTACTGTATATCGTCCATTTGTACTGAAGGTTGAAGAAATTTTAAAATCGAGTTTGAGCCGAATGCTACGAGTATCTTTAAAATTTTCTGATAACCAACTACCACCTGCAAGTGTCGCTACTTGACATTTTATCTTTAAGACACAAAAAGGGAATTACT
>BGPR01025403.1:0-22355 GCA_013235015.1 Araneus ventricosus
AGTAATTCCCTTTTTGTGTCTTAAAGATAAAATGTCAAGTAGCGACACTTGCAGGTGGTAGTTGGTTATCAGAAAATTTTAAAGATACTCGTAGCATTCGGCTCAAACTCGATTTTAAAATTTCTTCAACCTTCAGTACAAATGGACGATATACAGTAAACCTCGCTGCACTGTGGAGAAACCCTTAAAAAAGGACAAACCACTCCTAATAGATGGTTCTGGTATTTATAACTTTTCATGAGAAATTTTTAATGAGTTATGTGAACTTAAGGTTTAGATACGGCATAACAGAGGACTTTAAGGATTGAAAGATGGAACCAACTGGTCTAAAATCATTATCTGATTTTGCATTGATTTGCTTCGTGGTTTGAAAAATATCGTATTAACAATTTCAAGTTTAAATTAATATTATTAACGCTTTCATGTTTGTGTTTTGTTTTTCCAATTTCTTCTGAAATAATACTTTTTGAAGTAGAGATCTCCTTTGTCTTTAGCTGCGAAATTTCGGGCTAAGAGAAGCTATATTTGGCGTAATGCAAGCTTCTTACAGAAAAAATCCCCAATTATTATTTTGAATCCATTTAGAATCAAGTCCTTAGCCCTTGAAAAAATGGACTAGAATGGATTACTTGATTGTTTTTTCCGATTACCTCCGAGTTTCTTTGTTTTTTGGCTTTCTTTGCAAGATATTGATTTCAAGTTCACTACTTGCTTCGTTCTGAAAATTAATAATTTATTTCAAAAATGAGAATTATACATGTAGCTGATCAAATTTATTTAAAGGAAAAAAATTGCGTTTTTTTATTTTCAAGAAATTTGTAGTTTCACATTGAACGGTAAAGTGCTATTGTTCCTCCGAATAAGTTATCATCGAAATGCAATTTAAATTATGCATTTATTTTATAAGTAAACGTGAGCACTCAGGATATTCAACCTTCATAAAATTTAATATTGCTTTCGGAGATTCAATTAAAAAAATAACAATTTCAGCAAGAACCCTCGTCATTTTGCTTTTCTAAAAATAGAAAGCAATTTAGCTCTTGCAATGCCGATATCTTCGTGAATACTAACGGTATTGAACTGGAATTTTTATATAAGTTGACCTATTTAACAGGCTCTTAAGTTATGAAATCAAAATTACGCTGCTTTTCGCCCATGCGCAGTAAGAAATGCTCAATATGTGGTTTCACTGCGAAATCGATGAACGCGAAAGGGTCGAGTAATTAAATATTGTATTAATTATAATATCATTTAAATTGAGATACCTCTATCAACAATTCGAAATTCAATTTACTGCTCAAAAATAACTACCTCTAAATTGAAAATGTTCGACAAAGAAAAATACTTCTTTCAAAAATACGTTACGAACTTTTTTATACGCTCTCCCAAAAAGACCATAATCAATAACAACAAATACATTAAAGAGAAATCGATACATTTTAGAAAAGCAATCCACCTGTAGGCTCACGCAAGCAACCTTGTTGACGTAACCCAAACTTTGAAGCATCAGTTTCAGAAACGTCACTCACATCTAAAAAATCCACGTTTAAGAACACTTCTGACAGGCCTTATTCTACATAACGGTATCCTTTCGCCAATGATAAGGACAAAAAACACTGAGATGACGGCGGGGAACTATATTCCTCCGCCTTTTAAACGCAACCTGTCTCGGGAGAAAATGGCAGTTTCATGTGATTCGGCGCCCACTTTCAATCGACGTCTCTTCGGCAGGTTATCAAATCATTTCCGCCCTACTATGATGTTTTTTCTTTTCTCTTTTTAGTGCGAATACAGACAGGAAGCGAACAAAAGCTGTGTTTTAATATATTCCTTTTATTTATTTTCAAACTCTTAAAATATTCTTCGATTCATTGTTTGAGAAAACCAAAATTTAAAATAGGATAAGATGTTTCAGGGAATATCATGAAGTACTTGTTGCATATTTAATAAGTTGGATACTTGATTTCAAAAGTTTGGATGCGAATCTTAAATGCTAACAGAATCACAACAATTATTATATAATATTTTTCTGTGAATACTGTTAAATAAATGCATGGCTCCGACTTTTTTCATTAATAATAAGGAAGTATTGATTAAAAGGAAATGAGTATGCAGTGGTTTTTCTCGATAGAATGAACTGTACTAGGCCCTTATATAGCATGAACATCATCATTTGAACTGAATTATTATACTGACTTCAAGGTCTGATGCTACATTACAGTTATTTTACTTTACTTTACACTATGGCACACCCCCGACTCCAGAGATTAAAAGTCTACGGCATTACAGTTACTAGAGTACGGCCTTTATACTTTTGATGCCTTCATAGTATACTAGCAAGCTCACGGTGCACAGTCGGAAGATTTAACTTGAGGTAGGATTAAAGATTTTTGGTAAAATGAAACCTCGACGCTTCGACAAAATACTAGAGCTTAAAAACAATCAACTAGAAAAATTGGAATAAATTTAAAAAATAAAAATCTTAACTTAAACTTTAAACAAAAACAACAACAAAATTTTTTAAACAATAAAATTTAGATAATAAAATTTTAACAATGTTTAACTCGCGTTCAATTGCAGCTCAAAACAAAAAAAAGTGGAAATCAATATCATTCAAAGAAAGTCAATAAATAAAGATAAACTTAGAGTGAATCTAATAAAACAAACAAGGAATCCATTCTAGTCCATTTTTTCAAGGGCTAAGGAATTTATTTGAAATGGATTCAAAATAAAAATTGGGAATTTTTTCTGTAAGAAGCTTGCATTACGCAAATTTAGCTTCTCTTAGCCCGAAATGTCCCAACAAAAGACAAAGGAAATCTGTACATCAGAATCCATTATTTTAAAAGGAAGAGGAAAACCAAACACAAACATAAAACCACTAATAAGATTGGCTTAAAAATATTAGCAATTCTGGCTTTTAAAAGTAAAAATCATAAAAGATAAACTTACCCCATGCCCAGAATAGAGCAAAAAGAGAAAAAAATATCCTCACGCTATCACGGTCCCACGCAAACTTTCTTTGAAAAAAATAATCAGCAATTTTTTTAAAGAAGCGCTAGTACCATGGCGCCATCTATATTCGAAAGAACAAAACAGAAGGAGTAAGAACAGGAATTATTAGGAGTGGAACTATTTAGACATATTAATAAAAAAACTCGACAAAATACTAGACGTTTTCCAAGCACCTGATATATTCAGGTAGTCAGACTTCAACTTATAAAGTCTAGTTTGAAATGAAATTTTGCGAAAAATACTGAGACTTTAAATTCAGCATCATTAGTTACCATGCCTATCACTGCCAAACTGCAGCAATTTTCTTTTTCTTTTTGGAAAGAACACAGTGCATTTTTATAAGTATTTCATTTATTCTGCCGCTCAGTTTTTTGCAGCATCTTAACATACAGGGTGCCCATTCTAATAAGGGCCACCCACCCTTAACTTCCAAACGACAGCAGCTATAGTCATGAAAGTATTGTGCTCTACAACTTTGCTATTGACTCTTTCTTCCATCTTTCGCCGTTTTTGAGATAGAAACGCTAACTCCATAGTTTTCCACCAGGTGGCGCTCTAAGTGATCTCATCGCGTAGCGCATAGCTGTTTTACTATAACTTAGTACCACTTCCATGACTATAGCTGCCTTCGTTTTGAAATTAAGGAAGGTGGCACTTATTTTTGTGGGCACCCTGTGTATGGAAATCCTAAAACAATTCAATATGAGTTATAATATTAAATCAAATTTATACTTAAATTATCCTTCCATTAATGTCTTCGAATGTGATTCTATTTCTTTTGTGTCGTCATGAAAGTGCTTGCAATTTCCTTAATATCTCTATCAGTTACTAAATTACTTTCAGCCGTGTTTCTTTAGATTAAAATCCCATTTTAAAACTACAAGCTGATATTAACTGACAGCTGAATAATATTAGAAATATGCACCACTTTACAGCGTTCTTAACTGCCGTTCTTTTATTGGCTGTTTCAGCAACTTCACGATTAGCCAGAATTCCAGATTTTCTAACGATCCATCAACGAAAACCAGCAAAAAGCCTAAAATTGAGCGAGGATGAGCATCTTAAAAGAATTATCAGATATGCAATTTTCAGTTGCCCATCCCAAATTTCTAAATAAATCTCGAGGTGTCTTATCAGGTCCCATCTTTGATTTTTTATTCCAAACACGAAATTTTTGTAGCCTGTTATGTGAAGGTGTAACAAATCAAACTTCAAGAAGAGATATAACAAAGTGAAACAGACAATTAATTCACGGCGAAAAATGTAAAGTTGTCCCAATCAAAACTGTTAAATGCAATTTTGCTAACGCTATGTAATGAATGCTAACGTTGTTTTAAAAATTCACTTAAAAATAAGCTTATTTTCTATCTGAAAAAACTATCTTCCATTACTAGATTGATTTATAAACAGAGAAGCTAAGATAAAGATTTATTAGTTGGAAGGAAGCGCTTCCTAACGTTAAATCCAAACAATTAAAAAAATCCCTTTCGGCAAGCTGGAAGGCAATGGTAGATCCTTTACGTTAATGTTACAAAAATTATGAAATATTGCATATTGATCAGTGCAAACATAGCTAATGACTTTATTGTTTCCACAAATAACAATATTTACGCTGTGATTGTGTTTCCATGACATTTAATTTTTTACTAGATTCAGGTTTTATCATTCTACTCAAAAGGTTATGCTAGATTTATTGTCAGTACGGTCAGTATTGGTCAATTTTCTTTTCATATCTCAACACTTAAACATTCAACAGGTAGGAGTCATAAAGAAATAAGCATCTCAGCAGTGCAAATATCCCCTAAATAACATTAAGCCAAAGTATATGAAACAGTAACAAGAAATTGACTCTTGAAACGAATGAAGAAAAACTCTAGATTTAAAAATTAATTTATTTAATCTAGGTTGCAATTATAATTGTGCTAACATTACATTCTCATATGATAAAATCACAAGATATGAAACATTTAAACACTACTAGAATGGGCTCATTTAGAGAACTCCCTGGTTACAGAGATAATACTCACTAAATTCTTAACATATAAGAGAATAAAAATTATTAAACATTGTGAGTGGCAAATTTAATACGTGTTTTTAAAGCATATTATATGAATGCAGCCAATTTGAACAGTAAATTTAAGTCTCCATCGACGGTTAAAACCAAATACTCAGGCAGAAAATTCCAAAACATTTGTTAAAGTTATGGTGATATTTTTCAATATCAAAGAAAACAGGGAACTCTTAGTTAAATATCTACCTTTTTTGGCTAATTTATATTAAATTTATTAAACAAATCTTGGTGCCGACATGTTTGGTTAAATATCAAAGTAAAGTAATCTGTCAAATTAACTAATTATCAATTTAACTATTTGATTAATTAAAATTAACTGTTTACTTAATTAAAATTAAATATTTAATTAATTGTGCCAAACTCTTCACTAAAACCTTTTTATGGTTCATAGTATTTGCCACCAATCTTAATCTAATAATTATATAAATATAAATAAAAGTCGCTGTGGCTATGTATGTATGTTCCACATCTCCTCTTAAACCACTAGACTGATTTCAACCAAACTTGGAACAATTTTTATTTCAGACAAAAGAAATGTCACCTTCAACATTTTAAAGACTAAAAGTTGCTTAAAATTTCAGTTAATTAAAAAGTAAGCAAGGCGTTTTTACGCGATATGTTTGGAAAATAATATTTCACGAAACTGTTTTCACACCATATTAACTTTTTAAAAATGAGCTTTTCAGTGAAAAAATTTCATTTCCATAAATTTTTTTCTCA
Organism: Araneus ventricosus; assembly: GCA_013235015.1. Lineage (NCBI taxonomy): Eukaryota > Metazoa > Arthropoda > Arachnida > Araneae > Araneidae > Araneus > Araneus ventricosus. The sequence continues at coordinate 5,807 of BGPR01025403.1, forward strand.
CATTTTAATATTTTTTGAAAATTAATTTTATACTGAATTCGTAACAATATACTTTATTGTTGAAGAAGAATAATAATACGAGGAACTGTTGCTAGAATACACAAACAGAATTCTGGACGAATGCTAAAAGAAAAATTAAAAGTAGACGATTAGCAATTTATATCGGGACCAACTATTGATCTGATTTATTTTCATGCTTTAAATTAATGAATAATCAACTAGTTGATTTAATTGTTTCAAAATATTCATTAAAACATTTCTTTTACTTTAGTAATGTTAACACAATTTGAAGTACCTATATAACAAATAATAATTTATGAAGAATACGGCTGTTTTTAAAAATCGTCCTGTTCAACTGATATTTTCCTTTTAATTAAAAACGTTTCAAATCAGAAAAGAAATTGGTGTATTATAATTTTTATACAATAGTAGTCATTACATTAAAATTATTAAACATGAAGGGATTTTAATCCGTAGCAAAGCCAGGTATATCAGCTTGTTTACCGTATAAAATGTGGAAATGAATGCGGCTGATGGGAGTTCATATCTTCTAAGTAATTCTTGCTGTCAAAAAACTTTCAGTATAAAAGCAGTTTGTTATGATAAGATGATAATTCTCCTCATTGAAATTTTCTTTCTATCTTCAATCATAATGGAGCAATGAGGAAATGATAAATTGGGAGGGGGGAGGAAATGAATATCGCTTTTCAGCTCATAACTTATAAGCAATTCTAGCGGACAAAAAACTTCTAATATAAAAATTGTTCGCTATGATAAGGTGATAATTCGACTAGTTAAAATCTTTTTCTATCTTTAGTCGTACCAGAGCTATGGGGAAATGATAAGTTGGGGGAGGGAATTGAAAATGGCTTTTTAGTTCATAACTTCTAAACACTTGTAGCTATCAATAAAGTCTCAGTACAAAAGATGTTTGTTACGATAAGGCAATCATTCGCCTAATTTGAATTTCTCTTTCTTTTTTCAATTATAAAGGAATTATGGGAAAATGAAAATTCTCGCCCTTTTTGACCTGGATAGCCCATCTACGAACTCGACCGAGATTTTCACTACCCTTACAACATATCCCATGCTGGTTAAATTTGAATCAAAATTACTCCAGTTATCGTGTTCATGAGATAACATGGTGAAAAACGTCACACACACGCACACGCACGCACGCGCGCCCGCTCACACACACACACTATAAAGTCATTGTGGCTATGTATGTGGGTATGCGGCTATGTATGTTAATATGTGGCTATGTTCAACATCTCCTCCTAAACCAATGGACGGTTTTCAACCAAACACACTTATTATTCAAGACAAGGGAAAGACATTTATGAATTTTTCGAAGTCCAAAAGTTAATTAAACAGTCAGTTAATTAGAAATTAACCGAAACTTTTTTCAAGCTGAAAGTTCGGAGCAAATTATCTCCCAAAAATATTTTATACCATCTTAAAGTTCAAACTTTTACCTTTTCAATGATACTAATTTTACATCTGTGACACGTTTCCTTCAAATTTTATTAACTTTTTAAAGTTTAATAATTGTTAATTACGTGCAGAAGATCTTGAAACAACGCACATTTATAGCTACACCTCTAAATTCTAACTGTTGCTAGATAACGGTTAGACTTTGAACTAATTTAACTTTATTTCTGAAAACTTTACTTATTTTTATAAATATATTTTATATAAGAAGAGAGTCAACCGTCAAATTTTAATAGCCCAAATCTTATGAAAATTTCAGTTAATTGGAAATTAAGGAAGATTCCGGCATTTTCCGTGATATTTTTCGAAAATATGTATTAAGTCACAAAAATTATTTTTACGCATAATAAAAGTTTTAAAAATTAGCTTTTCATGACACAACTTTCATTTCTGTTGAATTTGTTGCCCCTATTTTAATAATTTCTCAAAAATTAAATTGTGTATAAAATTTACAATTTATAACACTTTTTTTATTGGTGAAGAAAAAAATACGTAAGAACTGTTGCTAGATCACATTAGAAGAATTTTGGACGATGAAGAATCTTATTTTTTTATTCATATTTATTCTAACGCTTTTTCTCAATGAAAAATTTACTATGTAATTGTCCCAAAACATCCGTGAAAATCTTTTCTATACTGCAAAATTTATGAACAAAAGCTGAAGTACTTATGCAATAAATACTAATAAGTTAATGGAGAAAATTAGCTATCTTCTTCTTTAAAAATCGTAATTTCATTTTAATTAAAAACTTTTCAGACGATAAAAGAATTTTGGGTGCTGTAATTTTCTATACAAAAGTAGTTTTTACATAAAAAATATTAGATCTGGAAGTATTTTAATTCCGAGCAAAGCCGGGAATAACAGCTAGTATATATATAAACTTTAACGAAGGGTGGTTTTGGGTTCTAGGGGTCATTATCGGTGAAGATGTGCAGAAAGTTTCCGGAAATTGTGTCATGAGAACCATTGCATTAGATATGTATTCTTTCTATAAGGAATCTACCTAATAGAGCTAAAAAATACATTTTAGGAGAGGAAAAATTCAAAAAATAGCGATAGGACAATATTATAATAAAATTGGTTTTGATTTTCATTATGACATGGATTCAACCGTTAATACGAGTATCTCCAACAAAGATATACAAATGTCACTTGTCTCTATTTATATGAGTAAATGACATTGAATGTTGGCTGTTTTGAATACCCACTTCAGTGTATATTCAGATCTATTTAACAGTTATAGAAAGAATATTACTCTATGGAGCACCGGCATGGGCAAATAATATCATCTAAATGCAACAAAGGCTTCTCAATTCTATACAGAGAAAATTCCTTCTCAACATCACTGGAGCGTATTCAACCACTCCAACAGCAGCTCTACAAGTGATCGAAGGCATTACTGCCCTACATATCAAATCTGAAATGGAGTCCATTCTCGTTAGCGTAGGTCGCCTTCGCAGCGGTTGCAATTGGGAAGGCTCAAGCATTTTATTTCAGGATTTTCAACAACCAAATTCTCCTCTTATCATTCATCCAGCTAAATTTGATTTAGAGGATAGGGTCTCAATAGTCTCTGACCCGCATCTCCCAACTGAGGCTATTTACACAGACGGTTAACATCTAGAAGGTGAAACAGGTTGCGCTTTCTGTGTCATTCAAAACAACGTCCAAATTCATCAGTGGACAGCGAACTTAAGCCCACATAATACCGTATTTAAAGCTGAAACCTTAGCAATAAAAGAGGCTATAAATTGGGCTAATACTAAGAGAATAACAACATCAATCTGGAGTGATAGCGAGTCGGCAATCAGAGCAATTTTTTCCTTCAGAAGTCCTAACCCTCTAATCCAAGAAACACAACAAGCCCTTCTTCAGAACCCATCAATGCAACTTAACTGGATTAAGACGCGTGTTGGTTTCCTCGGTTACGAGGCAGCAGACAACCTAGGCAAACAAGCTACTAAAAAGGGACTCACCTCCATCTTCAGGCCCGAAATGTCATCTAAAATGCTTATGAACATCTCTCTCAATAAATGGTAACAAGACTGGGATTCAGACGACACTGGGAGAGCAATTTTTAATATAATCCCTAAAGTCACTCTAACCCCAGCTTCATGGTCAAGAGAATCCATACACTCCGCTACAGGCCACGATCCTTTTCCCAGCTATCTCTATAGATTCCGGCTTCATCATTCACATATCTGCACATGCGGGAAAAAGAGGGACACTCTCCATTACGCAACTTCTTGTGACATGAAGTTACCTTATCATTTTCCAAAACCAAGTGCAGAAAATACTGAACTTTGGTGGAAAAGCGTACTTTGAGATAAACTATCAAGAATAAAAATATCTAAACTCATATCTTTCCTCACTGAGAATGAGAACCTCATGAAACAGCCACCGGACGCAACAAGTTCATCCGACTCCGACCCAGATATTTCTTCTTCATCAAGACCTCAGACTTATGGACTAAGACCCTCTAGAGGTTCAATTCCTAGGACCCTAATCAGACCTCCTACAAGTACATATATGCAGTTAACATTTGGGACCTGTCTGAAAATTGCTTTTGCTTCGCGAGTCTTTCTTTTCATATATAAACACACATATTTTTTATCGTTTTTATAATTTTCATATGTTTTTCGTCAATGTTAAAACGCTGTATCTAACTTTCTTTTTGTTCTATAAAGTTTCTGCGCACACTCATCCAAACTGCGAACCGGAGATTTTTATCTCTGGAGTCAGGGGTGTGTCGTAGTGTAAAGTGTATATTCAGATGCATTGAAAAATAGCTCGAAGCTCCATTAACAATTCAGATATTCCATCAGACCTCATATCAATACGCTTTCCCAACCAAATCTTCGTTACGTAAAGTGATTTACAAACTTTTTATCTTAGATTTCGAAGGCATTATACACTTTCGACAAAGGGAAGTTTGCAAATGTTAAGAAAAAATGAATCAGTTTATAAACATTCCATCTTTAATGACCACATTTGGAGATGTATCCTGACTTTTGCCATTGTAAAAAAAAATAAATAGAAAATAATCAAATTGTAAAAATCCTAACAGGATTCTTACAATTTGAGATTTGATTTAGAAGAAATTCAATATTCAAATTCTACTGCATTTTGATTTATTTTATTCCTAATTTTTTTTTTTACTCTTTCATATCTACCATTATCTAATCGGTTAACAAATCAATCACTTATGAAAAAAATCAATCAAAAATCAAGGAAATTCTTGACGTGAAATAGGATGGCATTCTTTTTTACTTTCTCCTGTACGAAGAGAAAGTATCATAATCTTCAAATAATTCAAACTCGAGATTTTGACGAAGATCCAAGTTTTAGACCTCCCGAGTCCAAAAAACACAATTTTGGAATTATGTCTGTCTGTCTGTGTGTCTGTGAACACGATAACTCAAAAGCTATTAAAGCTAGAGGGCAGGGGTGTGTCGTAGTGTAAAGGTACACAGTTTTATCATCAGGAATGTAAGTCCGTAAAAATTTTGGACCAAGGATTGACTGTATATAGGTCCGTATAATCTCGTGCTACGAGCCATACAGTGGATAGGCGCACGACGTTTGTAAACTTCGGGATATTACTAATGTTTCCAAACATGAATTGTAACAAAGTTATTAATGTTGCAAATAAAATTCAAACCCATCTCATTATATGAGTAAAAATCTTTAATTCACGCGCTTTTGCAGTTGTTGCGGTTGTGATATAAATTTTATGCCAATATAAAGCATTCATATGTATTTAATCCTTAATAAGCTTTAACATGTTAACAAATTACTTAAATCTATTATTTCTATTGCATCCGCAATGAAACTTCACATAGCCCAATGGCACGAGCCGAGTGTTTCAAGGCATTGAGCCAGATGATATCACTTTGACGCAGAAGAAGCCCAAACTGACCACTTTCCAATTAAACGCACGCGGTCTAGAGTAATCAACTATTTGACCGTAAAGGAGCGTGTCTAGGAAGCCGTACTTCCCCCTGTTTACGTCACGAGTTTATTAATATCGCATTACACGCATGTGCTCGTCCATTAGAGTGACCGAGGTGAGTGATTGCGTCACCGGTAGTCACGTAATTAGCAAGACTGGAACATCTATTCCTGATTTGAAAGCGCGCTGTCTGGTGAAGGGCGGGAACTGGAAGAACTGGATGGAAATGATATTCCAGTCTTTGTGACTGCTGCTGGACGGGCCAATTGAGAGCTTGCAATTGAAAATGATAGAATAGGAACAATGTACATGGATAAAGGTCAACCAAAGGATACAGTTGCTTTGAACGATTTTATTGAAGTAGCAATTTTTATTTTTTGTAAAGGAGAAAAGCTTTCCTTTGCAAGTCACTTAATTTTAAATTCACATTAATACCGATTTTATTACTGTTGAACCTCTTCATAGAGGTTTGTACATACAAGGTGTCCACACGTATCGTGGCTCAAAAGCTAATTTCTAAACCGTTAGAGATAGACATATAGTTCCGATTAGAAAAATGCTTTAAATGAAAGGAAGAATTATAATATATGTTTTTGAGTAAGTAAATATATTCGTGAAAAAGTTACGAAATCTAACTTTTTATACAGACCACCGGTCCTATCAATCATATTTAGTCAAATATTCTTGACACTCTAACATTTTAAACAGAAAAAAGTCCCACTCTTCAGCGACTAAAACTGACTGAGTTATTGAGCTTTGAACATCGCTGACTTAGACCACTTTACGCCATTTCAATAGCAGTCTTGAAGACGATCCACCAATCAATGCGCAGCACTTGCTCAACGAGGCCTGTGATTGGTTAAAAATCATGAAATTCAAAACTCCGTAACTCGCTCAGTTTTAGTCGCAGAAGAGTGGGACTTTTTTGTTTAAAGTGTTAGAGTGCCAAGAAAATTTGACTAGATAGGACCGGGGGACCGTATAAAAAGTTAGAATTCGTAACTTATTTCGAAATATATTTAGTGACTCAAAAAACATAAAATGTAATTTGTCCCCTCATTTAAAGCATTTTTCCAATTGGAACTATATGTCTATGTCTAACGGTTTAGAAATTAGATATTGGATCAAGATAAGTGCGGACAACATGTATATAGTGCCATTAAAAAATCTGGATTTTATTGTCTAAAATGAACTAAACTGGTTCTTTGTTATTTATTCTGCAGACAGCATAACCTTAATATTCTATAGTATTACTTTATGGGTAATGGCTAATGTTATTGCTAAATAAGAATGATTATAATAGGTAACATTAAAGATTATGAAACTTTTATCAAAAGCCTTTAATTCTTTGTCTTCTTAAGGATTTATAAAGAAAACCAGCGGGAGTGGTCTCCCCTAAACTTTCTCGCATATTTTCTAAGTGAAGATTCGTCAAAATCTCTAGTTCGAATTTTTTGACGATTGCAATACTTTCTCTTTGTATACTTCCAATAGGAGAATGTAACAAAACAAACAAACCAGAAATCAAATATCAGTTCCTACGTTCTAAAAAAATATTACTTTGAAGCAGGTGCGATAAAATTGGCAATGCAATTAATACTAAAGTGAAAATTCTGCTTTGAAGTTAAATTCTAAGGGCCCTATTTTCACTGAATCATAACATTTTGAAATTATTTATATTTCTTACTGGTAATGTGAATATGTAGTTGCCTTGCTTTGGGTGTTTACATAAGAGAATCTGAAATTTTTCGATTGATTTTCAATCTCGTCGTAGCTCTTTTAGCATTAAGCAGTCCTTATAGCTGTTATTTATTTGAAAAGCATTTTTCTTCAGCCGAGTGTGAAATAGTAAACAATCGGTCATTGCAGAGTTCATTAGATGTATTAATCTGCATGTAGCTCTCCAATTTCATGATAAAAAGCATCCGCAGTTATCAGAAAGGTTTCAAATTGTTTATCTTTGGCAAAATCACCGTTTTTAAACGGTTTAGTAAATTGCTATTTTTCAATGGTAATATGAATGTCAACCTATTAATACTCTATTTCCTTAAAATTTTCCTGTAATCTGAATAAAATAATTTTTTTAGGAAAATATAAGTACAAAATAATCTGTTTATTGCATGTTCATCCTAAACTGATATTTTTTAAATTTGAAACTTCGAACAGTAACATTGAATTTTAGTAAAATTGAATATCCTGAATACCATGAACACTTATAACTTAAATACATTATTTAAATTGCATTTTCTCGAATACCATTCGAAGTTTAAAGTTAGAAAAATATCAGTTTGTGCAAGAACCCTCATCATTTAGCTTCTCTTAAAAAGAAATTGAAATTCACCTCACTGAGATGGTGACAGCTTTCTGAATTTTAATTAATTTTCTCAAGTGGAATTTTTTTTAAAGTTGCTCTATATATCAGGCTATGAAGTTATGAAAAAAAAATCCCGCTGCATCTCGCACATGCGCAGTGAAAAAAACGGTTGAGTCAGCTCGTTTAAAACTTTGTAAGGGATTTATAATGAACACTGTCCTCTTTTTTAAATAAGTTTCCATTTTAACAATCACGTCTAGTTTCTTCAGTGTAGTGTGTCTCCGAAATGTAAATAAATTAGTTAAAATTCTTAAATATTATAATTTTTATTTTAGGAAACACGATTGGGTATTGTCATGATCATCATTAAATTATATGTGTTTGCGTGTTATATAAAATTCAATTTTTCCTCGATTTACGATAATAAAAAATAAACTTTGATTTTCGAAATAAAACACAATTTCAAGGTGTATTTTTGTTCACAATACGTATAATAGAGTACATATGTATTCTTCAAAATTAAGTTCCATAATTATACATACATAGAATGAATTTTTGGGTTTTATGTTCAATTTTTATAACCCGTTAAAATTAAAATTAGTGTTGAAAAGTATAAATCCGAGGTAAATGTGGAGTTTACGGTAAGCACCTGTTTTTCGCCAGTTTTTCTTGGCGCAATTTAATTTGCCGCCGCCAAATACTGTTTTGGATGTGCAGTGTGATTTTAATTGCTCTCTTGCGCATGCGTCACCTGAAAAAGAGAGATTGAGCACGCAAAGCCTGCGACATTTCCAGTATGTTCCGGGCAAATTTTTAAACTTAAGAAAACATCAGCGGCTTCGTTTTCAACATAACGGAATCCTCGTAGCTTCGCTTATTCATTGAGAAACGAAACGCACAGAATAACATACAAGGTACTGAACCGATATTCAATCCAAAGAATTGCAAACGAAGTTTCATTCAAATTCGAATTTATCGACCAATCACATCGAAGAGTTGAAGAAACAGTCCAATCGAAACGTGGCGCAATATAGCCTCTTATAAGCAAAACACCGATGAAAAGATCCATTTGCGCGCGCTTTTCGCTCATTAAAAACATTTAGATGCATAAGAAACAAATGTTCTCTCATCGCCGTTCTTGGCGACAAAGAGTTTGCGATCCTATGAGGAACAAAGTAAGTGGGTGCCGTAAACTCCACATAAACAAAATCCGACTGACAACCAGTCCGATTTACAATCTTCTAGTCGGAACGGAATTCGGCTGTAATTCGAGAAGATTCTGCAGACTAAAGTTAATAACGAAATAAAAATAAAATTAGATAAGAATATTAGTGTTAATTAGCTAAAAAAATTAATTTATCTCATAAATATATTCAAGAATTGGAGGTTCATTCGTTTTGAAATTCACTGCTTTTTTGCCTGCAGGCATGGAAAATCAGCTATCTTTCTTGGGAAAAACGTTTCTAAAATCTATTCGAATACATTTTAGACATTTGCATATTGAAGGTATTGTAATAAATACCTGCCGTTCAATAATATTTTTTTATAAAGCTAAATTGCACTCATGCAATTTGAAGCATTTTTAGCTATTTTAGTGTCCATGAGAGAGTAATGTACATAAATCAGCAAGAACAGGCTTTAAAAGATATAAATCTTATTAATGTTCTTTACCACCGCGTTGTCATTCCTTTCACTCTAAAAGGAATTTTAATTACAATCAATGCAAGAATAAATAATGATGAGGCAATCATCAACGACGCTATCAGAGTTTCTACTACTTTTATTAAAAAATAATTTAAAACAAAAACAAAACATGACCTGTTGCCATTACAAGAGCGGACAATAGCAAAACATTTTACAAGAAAATATTTAAATTGTCAGACGCCCCAGTGGCTTAATGGCAAATCATTCCCAACTTTACAATCCCCTAAGAAAGAAGTTTAAAAATAAATGTTTTCAGTACAGCTTTGCTTTCCCCACGATTTACAAATCAGTTCCTACTGCAAAACACATTTGATGGGCATTCCAGACAAAACAATCCGGGAAACCGTTTTGAGAGCCATTAAAATCCTCTTTCTTTAAACTGAAAACACGGAATTAGAAAAAAAGATAAGTCTCAAAGATTTTCGGCGAACACATCTTACTTTACTGAATACATTTCGACTGTTGATCTTAAAACAACCATTACCAGTCTCAACAGAAGCTGAATTCCCAACAGAACTTCGAAGAACTCAGTCAGCAGAACATGTGTCTTCTGCTAAAATCCCGATTAAATCGTTTTTAAAACTCTATTGAGAAAACTTCCTTATTTTCAAGGGCCAAAACTTCTTCTGGAATAGAAAAAAACTGTTGGAAAGAATCTTCTGACTCTGCCACAGGAAGTTCTTATAAAAGGAGTTTCAGCGTTTCAACATCGGAGATGGTTACCCATCAGTGCATTTTACTGATCCAAACTAAATCCACTTTAGCGCGTATAGAGCTTAAACAGTTCTGTTTTTTCATTCTTTGAATATTGATTTTAGCTCAATTCAATGCGGACTTCTAGAAAAGTTAGTCTAAAGTAGATTTTAAAAGCTATGAAGTTAAAACATTGGAGGAAAATATTAAAAGTAAACTGTGTTCTATTGGCACAATCTCGAGGAAAATATTTCTTAAAAAATAATTGGAATTATTTACATGTCTGTGTCCTTTTTAAGTATATATTTAATTTATTCTTGCCTACAAGTATGGAAATTTTGTAAAAGTTGTCAAGGATATATTTATTTTCTGCAGGAATATATTTTCATACCGATAACAATGGTAAGGCGTTACGCAATTTCTTATTGTATGCTCTATTATATTAAAAATCTCTAATATAATAAAATTAGTATTTTTTAAATTTCAATTAAATAAGATTATAAAAGTAAAAGATTCTTTTGCACTTAAGCAATTGAAGATAAATGACAAGTTGACTACAATAACTGACATTGCTACATTTTAGAAAATATGAGCTTAAATTTCATTAAATAATAAAATGAATCTGTTAAGTATAGGCCTTTGTGACCCAGTTTCATAGTCATAGATAATGCGAAATCACCATGAACTATTTAACTTAACGAAAAAACATTAAAAAAACAATAATAAATGTAAACACAGTTGGGATAATGCTAAATAATAAAATGATTGAAAAAAAAGGAAGTTGGTTACCTGACTAATGGACAGTAATCGCACCTGATGATGGATGTTGACTCAGAACCACTAGTCTAAAGAATGACTAAAAACAGTCTTATTTCCCATCTAAAGGAAGTTGATTTCACATGAATATCGTATTTATTATCAGAAAAATAATAAAAGAGTTTTAAAAAATACGTAGTAAGCGGGAAACATTTTCTTATAGCGAATATTAAAATGAGAATATAAAACAAAACCAACGAATGTAAGTTAAATGAGGGATTAAACCGTTTTTCCTTATTTAGAGGTCATTCCGTTATCCGCACTAAGCAAATTTAAGAGTCAATTCCAACCATATTTAAACAAAGAGAAAACTACTGGAAACTCTCTTTTTTGACTCTAAATGAGATTTTGTAGAACTTTAATCAATTTTCACGCTACATTATCTTTATACGACGTGGTTAAGAAATTGTTTTTATCTTGCAATTCAATGATATTGTTGCGAACCTGTGATGTAGGTTCCCCGTAATGTTGGTCTTATGGTTAGAAAGAGACATTTATAGAGGTTCTCACTAGCTATTAGGGGAATGCAAGCTAATGACCCGCGACCTTTGTTACAAATTTGGTGACCATTTTGGGGACAAATTTGGTGACCATTTTGGCAACAAATTTGGTGACCATTTTGGCAACAAATTTGGTGACTATTTTGGCTATAAATTTGGGAACTTTGGTGACAAACTGAAGGCTTTCGAATATGCTTGGATGTTGTTCCTATCTCTGTTAGGAACAGAGGTATAGAGAATGTACTAGATATTTGACATCACATTTTGTCGGAAGAAGCGCTGAGATGAGCGAACGTCTTTGGAGAGCGAACATGTTTGAATGTGTCTTCAAATCTCTTTGGAGTTTTGTCCGCATTGCGAGCTGGTAAGTTGATAGACGCCGATCGGTGGTGTTACAGTTATTGTTAGTGATTTGCTGCCTGTTTCTATTGCTAATTTGTACAAGTGCTGTTTTTCTTGTTTACTGTGCTTCTTGTTATCCGGAATATTCGTGAATAGAACGTTATTCTTCATTATCCTTCTTGCTCGACTGCTTTCACTATACACACACCGGACGATTTTCGAACCTGTAATATCGCTTCCCCGTAATGTTGGTCTTATGTTTAGAAAGTGATATTTATAGCTGTTCTTACTAGCTATTAGGGGAATGAAAGCTAATGAAAAGCGACCTTGGCGATATATTTGGTGACCATTTTGGCAACTTTGGTGACAAACTGAAGGTTTTCGAATATGCTTGGATGTTTATCATATCTCTATTAGGAACAGATGTATAGAGAATGTACTAGATAATTATATTTGACATCACATTTTGTCGGAAGAGGCGCTGAGATGAGCGAACGTCTTTGGAGAGCGAACGTGTTTGAATGTGTCTTCAAATCTCTTTGGAGTTTTGTCCGCATTGCGAGCTGGTAAGCTGATAAACGCCGATCGGTGGTGTTACAGTTATTGTTAGTGATTTGCTGCCTGTTTCTATTGCTAATTTGTCGAAGTGTTTTTTTCATGTTTCCTGTGCTTCCTGTTTTCTGGAATATTAATGAATAAAGCATTATTCTCCATTATCCTCCTTGTTGGACTGTTTTCACCATACACACACAGGACGGTTTTCGTACCTGTAATATCGTTTCCCCGTAATGTTGGTCTTATGGTTAGAGAAAGATATTTACAGAGGTTCTTACTAGCTATTAGGGGAATGGAAGCTAATGACCCGCGACCTTTGCTACAAATTTGGTGACCATTTTGGGGACAAATTTGGTGACCATTTTGGCAACAAATTTGGTGACCATTTTGGCAACAAATTTGGTGACTATTTTGGCTATAAATTTGGGAACTTTGGTGACAAACTGAAGGTTTTCGAATATGCTTGGATGTTGTTCCTATCTCTGTTAGGAACAGAGGTATAGAGAATGTACAAGATATTTGACATCACATTTTGTCGGAAGAGGCGCTGAGATGAGTGAATGTATTTAGAGAGCGAACGTGTTTCTGTGTGTGTGAATGTGTCTTTAAATCTCCTTGGAGTTTTGTCCGGAGTGAGAGCTGGTAGGCTGATAAACGCCGAGCGGTGGTGTTACAGTTGTTGTTAGTGATTTGCTGTCTGTTTCTGTTGCTAATTTCTACAAGTGCTGTTTTGTTTTCTGTGCTTCCTGTTTTCCGGAATAGTCGTGAACAAAGCGTTATTCTCCATTATTCTTGTTGTTGGACTGTTTTCACCATACACACACCGGACGATTTTCGTAACAATATTATGCAATCTCAGCTAAGAAAATTGCTGAAATCTTATGAAAAAAATTATGAATACAATTTTTCAGTAACTTCAGGGGTTGCTGCATCTCTGCATACATTTCTTCCTGATGGATTTTTATTTCTTTGAGCGCTTTCCAAGCTTTTACTTTGCTATTAAATTTATCTTAGGATTATCGTGATTTGGAACTTGATTAGATCACAAACAGAGGCAAATTTCTAATTCTTCAACATCTTTTTATAATTAATTTCACAATTATAATATCTTGCTCTATCGTGTTTGTGTTATTAAATAAGTTTCGGTTAACGAATAAGGGAATTTCACGCCATTGTCTTAAGACAGGCAAATTGAATGAAACTTTTCTTAATTTTAAATCTTTAGAATATGATATTTTGGAGTTATTTTTTTACTGTCGTTTCTCATTAGAAATAAATTTAGTCATCATTTATGGGTTTATCCTGTTGGCAGTAAGAATAAGCACTACATTCAGTGTGATGAAAGAATGGGCATGTAAGTTCCATCCTAAGGACCTTATTTGCATTAAGAGTATAGTTACTATCTATATAATGATTAAAGAACAGACAGTTTAGTATTATTCAGCGAGTGAAATCTTAATTATATATCGTTCATATCATGTATTGTTATACAGAGGTTAGAAACTAACTGTTAGGTCAACGGTAACGTACTTATAGAGAAGGTAAAACTAAAATAGAAGCAACACGGAAGTGGAAGCATTTCTACATTGTTCTACATACAAATTGCGATGTCTATATTACCATCCCAAACTCTTCATCAATGATTTGTGATTGATCTCTTTTCCATATACATAACATAAAACCACCCCCTGTCCCCGTGCCCACAGCTCTTATGACTCTTTATAAGCGGTTTTAATGGACATGAAGTGGAGACTTACTGAGACCACCATGCAACTATATTGAAAACAAGGGATTGGTAACATGAGGGGTACAATGGAAGGTCAGAACCTTTTGAGTTAAACTATACGAGAAAGATGACAGATACAACTGTTACAGAAAAAGAACGCGGTAAAAACACTTAAGTATGAAAATGAGCATGGAAAGTAATAAAACATTAGAAACAGTTAAACAAATAGGAAAGAAAAAAAAACATTCTAAATACTGGAATAAATGAACAAAATTTTTCAAATATATACAATACTGCGAAGCATATTTTGATATATAGCATATTTCTGTGGTTCTTTCTAAAAGAGGTGAACTTCAAAACACGAATCTCTTTAGAGAACTGTTAGAGTTACGAAGGGGTTTGAAGCGCTTCACTTAGCGGTGAGAAAAGAAAACATCTGCGAACAAGCGTTGATTCACTAATTTGAAAGCACTGTGCGCACGGGATGAGCGCGATGATACAGTGACGATGGCATTGAATTAACTCTGAAATAACGAACAGGGATTTTAAAAAAGAATCTCGCTATTACGAGTGATTTACAATGCGCCGATAATGAAATAATGTTAAAGATACAGGAAGTCCTCTTTTACAGCAAGAAAATAATTAGCCAAGCTTTCGCTATAAAGTTGAAAAAAATTTGGTAATGATTATTACCAAAGCAGTCTGTTTTGAATATGTATTTTAGTCACAAATGAAAGAGGAAAATATGTAAATATTCTTCATTTATCTTGAACACTCTTCACTCCATGTTACTCTATTACAATCCGCCTACAACGAGAAGTCCCTTATAACGGCAATTATCTCCGCGGTTATGCATTTCGTTATAATAGATTTCGACTGTATATTGCCTACTTTTCAATTGCAAATATGCAGTAGCGAGGATCCTTCATCTAATTCCACTTCATCATAACGGCAGTAATGACATTTCCTTTCCGTTTCCGCCCATAACCAGACAAGGGCACTTTAACATCAGGCTTATCTGATCGAATCCTACTAATTATAAGGTGTGTCCAAATGAAAAGGAGGCCGTAGTTGTATCGGTGCTGTATCAAATACCAGTGAGTTAATGTACTAGCCGATAGATGGCGTGGTGGTATTCCCAGTTGCACCTGCGTAGTTAACGGTTTCGCATCAATATCCTCATTTTTGGAGAGTTGTTTCTGCAGTTCTTTGCATGATGGATTCCTCCAGATCAGCACAAAGAGCAGTTATCCAGAATGGGAGCATGCTTAACAAATTTATCGCAGGATAAAAGAGGTGTACGGAGAGAAGTGTCTCGCACCGTGCACTATATTCCGGTGGTGCCAGCGTTATGAGGCGGGACGCGTAAACATCAAGGACTTCCCACGCTCTGGGCAGACGCACGTTGTGACCAACAGTGCCACGATTTCGGCTGTAGATGAGCTCACACGGCAGAATCGTCGGATCATCACACGTGAAATTGCTGTTGAACTTTCGATAAGCAAAAGAACTGTGTAATCCACAAAAAGCTTGGTTGTGGCAAAGATTGTGCACAGTAAGTCCGCAAGCATCTGTCAGAGAATCAGAAGACGGCGAGAATGGGTGTTTGCTTGACACAGCAGTTTCAACACTGAAGCCATCCACTCCCTTCCTACGCTCTGGGATCAGTGTATCAATGTCAATGGCGATTATTTATTGTTGTACTGTTCCACGTGAACTGTAATTAGAATATTGTTATTAAAATTTCTTTACATATAACTGCAGTCTCTTTTTCATTTGGGCACGCCTTATATATGACCATCAATGAGGCAGTCACTCGGACCGTCTACTCCCCTCATAGGTCACTCTAATGCACGAGCATACGAGTGTGATACGATATTGATAAACACGAGACGGAAATTTCGAGGGGAACGACGCATCCTCTCCACTCTCCTCTATGTCCAGGCAGTTGATTGCGCAGGTTGACCACGTGAGTTTAAGTGGAGAATTCTCAGCTTGAGATCCTTAGTCAAACCGATGTCGTGTGCTGCAATGCCCGGAATTTTGGTCTCGTGGTCGTTGCATAATTAATGCGTTGAAATATGAAGTTTTATTATAGATATAATAGAAATAAAAGAACATCGACAATCTATGCATTCATTTCATTTAAATAGACCTTGAAACAATATCTAAAATAATAACTGCTAAAGACCCAATTTGGATGGTACCTATTTTAATAACTGTGCATTATAAAATTATCTTTCAGTATTTTCTTATTAAATAACTTTGTAAAATTTATTAACGTCTCTCTTTGAAGCAATGCTTTGTATTTCCAATAGAAATTTAACATTTTCCATTACTTCATAAAATTCGTAATTTATACAAATTTGTGTATCTTACTGTTGATGCCTATGAGGGCTACTTCTGCATCTTGATATTTTCCAAACATCATATAAGTTTATTCGCATGATTTTGT
>BGPR01025404.1:0-22354 GCA_013235015.1 Araneus ventricosus
ATTCTTGAGTCAATAGTAGTATTCTACATTATAACCCTATTTTATTAAAATTTTTTATACTGTATAATTTCTTGTTTATTCATTGTGAGTTCAGGAGCACAAACTTGAATTTTTTCCGAGAGTAAATAGTGAGCAAGACCTATGAAAACTTGAATTTCTCACTTATATTGGGCTTCAAAATTTTCGAACAGTTCAAATTCACATATTCTTCCAGCTATTCTGGGGATTTCCAACGAAATCCTGACCTCGCTGACAGTTTTAAATCAAAATATTTTTATACCATTGAAGTAATTAAATAAACCATGCGTTTAGGCGACAAATTTGTTTTTGTAATCGTAACTGAAATGTCTGAACTCTGGATTTCTGGTTCAAGACTGTTCCAATAGGAAATCATCTAATGATTTTAAACAAGATGCATTATCTTCTGAACATTTACAACCGATTTCATTTAACCGTTCAGCGTTTGGTAATTTATTCGAACCATTTTCGTTCAACTTCTGTAGAATTTAGTCTCTATTAAACAGCGACAGACCAGCGAACAGCAAATTTATTCCGTAACTGAAATTAGGAAAATTATATATAATTCTAAACACATGCAATTAAGTAACCTCATAAAAAATGGCACTTATTTAATGAATCTTGATCTTTCAAAATTACTCCTTTCCCTTGTCATCAGTTTTTAACCAACCTACTTTGTTCACGAAACACATTATTCATTATGGAAACCAGCCTTGTGGTTTCGGCAATCCTTGTAGGGAATACTACCTCGTAACGACGCGAAAATGAATAATGAATATATGCAATTAAATACGAAGGATGTGGACGCCATTAATAAAAAGGAAAACATTCGGTGATGGAATACAATAAATGGTGTTGGGCTTTTTTCACAACTACTGTGAAGTCTCGCTTCTGGTAAAATCGAAGTTGGTTTAGGTCCATAAACGTCAAAAACTAAAGCGCAGTTTGTTTTAAGGAGTTTTAAACACGGTTATCTTCCAGGTAAAACTGATTAGCATATATTTGTTGACTAAATGCTCAGATACGCGGCGTAAAATGTGCGTAATGATGGAAGCTGTGCTGCCAGAAAAAAATTTTCTGTGTGCAAAGTAAAGATTAATTCCTTTAAAAAGCTTCTAATATTATGGGATGGCAAAATGGGGTCGATTTATCGTGATATAAGTTTATGATCAAAAAAGATCAAATCTCGAAATCCCAATTTATCGTCACTAAGTTGAGGGGGGGGGTGAAATTGTATCATCATAATATGGGGGTGTAAGTGAATAGTGTGTATGGGTCGGGTTGAGAGCGTGTCATGTTCCTAGGAGTAGTGAAAATCATTTTTTTTAGTATGCTGGGTTATATTTGTCTCGGTGGAGGCTAAGGTTTAGAAAGAAATCTGTGTTGCCTGGTGGTGGTTACTGTATGGAGTGACGAGTGTATTGTCATAATGGTGAGTACTGAACAGATCAAAATCATTCTCCCTTTTGATGGTGGGTAATATGGGCAGTAGCGTGGAGTCTTCGTAATGAGTAATGCATGGAGCGAAATTCTTTCGGTGCTGGTTTAAGTAATGTGTGGAATGAAATCTGTTTTGGTAGTGTGGTGGTGGGTAATATATGGAGCGAAATAAGTTTTGGTAGCGGTGATGGGTAATGCGTGGAATGAAATCGGTTTTGGTAGTAATGGTTGGAGCGATTTATTTTGTGTGGTGGTAATGGGTAATACTTGAAATATTTTTGCGGTGGCGATGGGTAATGTGTAGAGCAAAATATTTTGATGCTGGTTGATGGGTAATGAATGAACGATATTTGTTTTGATGATGGTTAATTCGAGGTACGTCTATTTTGGTGATGGGTAATGCGTGGAGAGAAATGCTTGTGTGATGAGCAATGAATAAAGTGAAATCTGTCATTTAGCGTAATGCGTGATATTTGAACATTTCACCAAACTTATAAATTTGGAAAATTGAGTGAAATTTGCGTTCTGTATGGTGAATAATGTGGGTGGAGTGAAATTTGTTTTGTGTGGATTTGTTTTGTATGCTGGGTAATGCCTGGGGTGTGGATTTGTTTTGTATGGTGGGTAATGTCTGGGGTGTGGATTGGGGTTTGTGTGTGGGTAATGTATGATTCAGGATCCGTCTGTTAGTTGTGGGTAATATGCGGAGCGTAATCTGTCACAATTTTGATCGTGGTGGTGAAAAATTTGGAGGTTTTCAATTTTGGGAATGAAGTGAGAGGTACTGGGGAGAATAATGTGGCGAGTGTGTGACCAGCATCAGCAGCATTAAAACCCGCCTATCACCAAGGTTATAACAAAGGTAGTTTATTATAATATATTAAAATTTAATTTTGAACCGTTGAAATGCAAAGGTACATGCCTAATGAGTTTATGAAATCCAGCATGTGTTTAGTTTCCCTTTGTTCTAAATTTTAGTCAGTATTTTATATTCTTTTTAGACGCGGAATGAATAATCTCAGTTAAATTGCGAAAAAATAAGTTGCGTTTTTCTCACATGATTACAAAAAATCTTTGTATTTTCATGACTAGAAACCTATATTTTGATCATTTCGGTCTAAGTATGTTGGCTACTATAGAAAGACAAATCGCGGAAGGTGTGGTGGCTAACTGCGTTCTTGGAGGTTTAAAATTAAAACTATGCCTGAAAGACCGAGTCCAAAGTCTAAAATTCTTTTGGGAAATGCCAAAGTTGCTAAATTTTGTCTAACACAGATGAAATATCTTTAAATGCATTTTTACTGATTTTTTTTCTGCTGACAAAGCTTCCGTTGTTATGCCCACTTTTACACTAGTCTCCCACATCATTCATGTGATCAATACGTAAATACTAATCAGTTTTGTTCGGAACATATCTTGTGTTTAGTGCTCCTTAACATCAAACAGTTGTTTGTCTTCGGAAGGTGCGTTTGGATCCACACCAGCTTCGATTTTACCAGGAGTATAGTTTTTTTAAATGGTGCAACTCTTTATTCATTGCATACCATCTTTGTAACCGCCGAAGTTCTACACTTCATTTATGGTGTCCACTTCGTTCTGTGATTTGCCTCTCTTCAATTTTCACGTTGTTAACTCTATGGGCCCTATCCCGCCCCAAGCCGCCCCATTCGACAGAGGCTTGGACTCGGGCGGTTTCGGGTGCCTGAGTGCATTTTACTGGAGAAAAGTAGTTCCTTTCTTTGTTGACAATTAATCGCCCAAATTCAGGTGCCGTTCTTTAAATTCTGTAAAGAAAGGAAGGATTCTATTCTTTTTTCGTGTACGAAAATTTGCTTCAATTTTTGAGGTTCTGGAATTCTCAGTCTAGCCGGGTTCAGAGAGTTAAGAGGCAGAATTCCTTAGTGCTTGCTGAAATTGTCGTATAGAAGTTTTATAGAACTTAATTTTGTTTATCACATAGCCAGACCTATCCTAAAATCAATGATACAAATTACTACCTTGTTTGGCGCAGCATGGCCAAATACTGGCCCTTGCGCCAAAAACCCTCAAACAACCAACCAACCAACCTAAAATCAATGAATAATAATTTCAAACTAGCGCCCTTGTGTATAGCATCCAGGCCATGCCTCATGGATGCTGGTTCAGCATGAGATGCATCATTCAGACATTTTAAAAGGGCTATATTTATTATGTGATATAGAGTGAATTTTAGAGAAATTGATGAAACATTATTTACACACAGTATAATGTCATCCATTTGCTGGATAATACGCAATATCGCATAATCTTGACTAAAGCAATTAATAAGATTCACTAATGTAGGGAAATTATGAACTTTTGCTCGTTGCACAGTCACACACAAATTAAAATCCTTCTGTTACCATGTGCTTGTGCGATTCAGAAACGCTGCATTGCATCATAAAACCAAAGGCTGGGCTTACATAATTGCTGAATGTTGTTCACAGACAAAAGCAGACGGGTTTAAAAATTAACTATAGGCGATAAGAATAGTTTTGAAAGAGGAAGATTCGTCAAATAACATTTTTTAAACGTTATTTTGCAGCATGTTTAGTATTGTATTTTATAAACCTTTTTGAATTTTATTTACTGAGAAATTTGTCATTCACTGACCTGTCTGTGTTTGATCAACGGCTTAAATTCTACGAAAGAGAATTCTGGGAATTTGTATGAAAAAAGTCTATTTCAATTACTATATGACTGTTTAAATTAAATAATCGAAATTTTGACAACCTGTTACAAAAGATTAGAATTTGACATTTCCATAGAAAACGCAGATTTCTTGAAACTAAATACGGTATCCTTGCATTCGCAGAAACTTCGACGAAGATTCAAATATAATGCTCGGCATCACTTTTTAACTTTTCATTTCCCTTTACATTTGAAATTGCAACATTTGTACGAAGATAGTTACGACCGACTAGGAGTAAACAATAAATTGAAGTACTGATTCAGTTTCTCTCGGCAAATATCTTATGGATTAAATTCCAGATGACTTCAAAATTAAACATTCGCAATATACAACACCTCAAATTTATAAACAAATGATTTCCTATTGGAACAGTCTTGAACCAGAAATCCAGAGTTCAGACATTTCAGTTACGATTACAAAAACAAATTTGTCGCCTAAACGCATGGTTTATTTAATTACTTCAACGGTATAAAAATATTTTGATTTAAAACTGATCAGCGAGGTCAGGATTTCGTTGGAAATCCCGAGAATAGCTGGAAGAATGTGAATTTGAACTGTTCGAAAATTTTGAAGCCCAATATAAGTGAGAAATTCAGGTTTTCATAGGTCTTTCTCACTATTTACTGTCCGAAAAATTCAAGTTTGTGTTCCTGAACTCACAATGAATAAACAAGAAATTATACAGTATAAAAAATTTTTGATAAAATAGGGTTATAATCTAGCTAGCTATTGACTCAAGAATTTGAAAAAAGCGGAAAAGAACAGCGACACATTCCTTTTCAAAATCAATCATTTTTGTGTTCTAGAGTTCGGTAAAATTTTCAGTTTTCATTCGGTTTTTCTGAGCAATTTTCATTCGGGAAAAGTATATATATATATATAGAGAGAGAGAGAGAGAGGGAAAGTTCGGAATCATCTTTCCCAATCCTAAAAGAGCTCAATTTTACAATCGGATAAATTTTCATAATCGTTACAGAAACGACGAACCAGCACATTTGTTAACTAAAGCGCATGCACGATTTAGCTACTTAAATTATACAAAGAAGTTGGATTAAAACTGATGAGTGAGGTCAGGATTTCCTTGAAAGTTTCGAGATGCTCTGAAAAAATGCGCCAAATTGCACTGTTACAATATCTGAAACGCAATAAAAGCGACAAATTTAAATTTTCATAGGGTTTTCTTACATTTTTCTGTCGAAAAAACTCAAGATTAAGCTTCTTATCCCGCCTAATTAATAACAAACACGAGAATACACAATACAGTGTATTTTAATAAAATGTGGTAATCTAGCTAGCTATTAACTCCTGAATTTAAAAAAGCTGAAAACTGGGTGACAATCCTTCTTAAAATCGATCATTTTTGTGTTTCGCAGCTAGGCGAAATTTTAAATATACGAAGATTTGTTGGAATAACTTTCCTCATAATTCACTCTAAAGCTAACCAAAACGGTTCACAAAGAAAAGGCATGCCTTCAAAGATCTGTCCAGTGTGCTATATACAATTTCGAGATCAATTACCGCAGATTCTGGAAATGGCCATTTGTGTTAGAGTTTAAATGAAAAAACGTTGACATATTCCGGTTGATGGGAACGCGAGTTTTATCAAGTTAAATGTAAAAATTTAGACTAAAGGTTTAGATAATAACCACCCTTACCCAAGAACCGCTTATAACATATTGATGAGCTTTTGCTACTTTTCATGATTTTATTCGAAGCATTTGGATTGAAAACCTACTGATCGGAAGTTGCATTTTTCACAATATGACCAGCACAGCTGTATGTAATTTTCGAAATTTCGTTCATATAACTTGAAGTGGTTTTTCAAAATGTTCTTCAATACAAATCTTCATTTCAAAGCCTTTTCTTAATTTGGAAACTTATTCATACAATGTTGAAGGCTCAATTTATTTAGTTAAGCCGGTTCTTTGAAGTTTCTGTAATGTGTGTTAATATTCCCAACAGCCCCACAACGTTTCGTTTCCTGTTCAGTGTTATGGTTGTAACACCTTGTTTTGATAACCGAAATCTTCATGTCGATATATATGGAATACATACAAGTTTGAATCATGTTTCGAAATTCAAATAAACTTAAGTTAACGAAAAAAATCCAGAAAGAGTCCTTTTGGACTGATAATTAAGAGATCAGCATTTGGGAGCGTTTAAAGTGTTTGGTATTAAAATATTGTATATTAAATTGGATTATTTAGACGAATGTCGTCATGGTCATTAATAATTTGTCACACTCAAAAATCAGCAATAATCTCTCCGAATAATCTTAATCAATAGTCTTGGTATGACACTGGATTTTTGTCTAGAAACCGAGCGAAACTAAAGTTGGAATGGAATTAGGTTTCGTTGCCATATTTATCTTTTAGATACAGATAATTTTTTCTGCGAGCCTTTCTCGCCACCATTGTTTTAGATTTCGTATTTTTTTCTAAAATTTAAATATATTTAGATAAAATATTACAGTATTCTCAACGATTGAGAAAGAAGTAATATCTAGAAATTCGTTACAGAACCAATTCTTAGCAACGTGGATTTTAAAATCGCATCGTCTGTCTTGAAGCTGGCATTTGGTCTCGGAAGCAGCACCTGAATTTACTTCTAAATATTAGAAGTATAAATTGATAAATATTGTAAACATGTTTCGAAATAATTGAGAAAGTTTAAAAATAAAATTGGAGATTCCAAATGTCTGAATCGAAACCATTGTTTGTGCATGCAAAGTCGTGGATTAAACGTAGTCATGTAAAGATATTATAATGGGCTGAGTTATGGAAATGTAACAAACTTCGTTGTGTATTAAGAACTTGTAAGAAAGATTCAAAAATTTGTTTTGTATATGTTTACACTGCTAACTGCAGTTGCCGTTATTGCTTTTTTGAGAGATGAAACTGGAAGATCAGAAACTGAATCAATCGGAAAATTCTAGTTTTGGATATTAATATTGGAAATATCTGAGCAGTCGCTTGATTATGAACAATTTTGGAGATATCGGTGTTTTTTTAGTTCACTGCCAGATGAATCAACTCCTACGAAATTTACTACTGTTATTTCGAAGTATCTGTTTTTACCTTTGCCGCATTAGCACCTTCTAAATTTCGGATTTCAAATGAAGTATTTTAGAATCAATCTTGCAACTTCCGAATCTTATCTTATGGCTTGAAACCGGAAAATGCTCTGTACTCTAGAAACAACGTTTATTTGAATACCATCACTAAGTGCCTTAATGGAAAGAAGCTATTCAAATTTTTCCAGTTTTGCTTGTTTAAATCAAATATGTCGGATATTATCGAAACTGAAAGTTCGTATGCTAGCTGATAATGGAGCAGAAGGCTGGTGCCTGTCGCCATTCACCGTGTTCTTCACTCTTCAGAAGAATTGTCTTCACAGTTTGAGAAAGATCTTCTATCTGCCTATCAGTTTTTGATATGAAGTTGCATTTCAGGAATGACCTTGGTCCAAATTTTTGGAGAAGGTAAGTGGCTGAATTATAATAATAGTTAAGGCAACACCGATTCATCTTGTTTCATAGTGCATGAACATTGAATATTAAGTGTAAAAATAATTTTAAATTTTTATTAGTGTACTTAAAAGTAGGAAAACATTTTTATCACAATTGTAGTGATCAAAGCTAAAATATAAAAGCTAGAGGCGCAGATAGAATTATGAGTGACATGGATTTTCAATCACATTGACATTATATTTTAATTTTAAATGAACTTTTAAGAAATTTCTTTCTTGCTTTATTTTTTGGGGTTAATTTACTTACTGTATTGTTTCAGATCACGGATTTTTAATTTTTTACTTGGCGTTTCTCAAATTTTTTTAAAGTTTATTTCCTACTTCGAGATACTGATAAAAGCGAGTTTTTTTAACGTTTTTTCCTGATGGGGCTAGAGTTCCGAAATTTTGCACAGTTCTCCATAACAGTACAAAATTTTAATAACTGAACGTGTGATTATTAATATATTAATTATAAATTGGATTCATACAGGTGAAGTCATTTATGAGTCAATCTACAAAATATTAATTTTTGGATTTCATAATATGAATTGTGTAATATATTGAAACCTAAAAAGTAGAAAATAAAGTTCTAAAACACTTTATTATTGGTTTAAGTAAAATATAAAAAATGTATTTTTAAATCGAAAAATCGGGCATATTAAAACAAATAATACAAAAAATTCCTGAATTCATTAACTTAAACCATAAATGTGATTGTTTGCTTTTACTTGACGAATTGAACGGATTGTATTGATTACTTAAAATATATAATTTATATATATACCGATTTACTTACAAGCACTTAATGAATACTGCCTGATAGCAGAAATTGGTTTTGGTCATGCAAGAGCTAGATGCGAACATTGTACATGTACTAATGCAATGCGAAATACTGATAATTTTACATATTGAAACTGTGATGTTAAACATAATCCAATGCGTTTATTCATTTCAGAGTAGATATGCGCTCAGTATATAATAAATGCATGCATATTAAATGATTTTTACCCTGAATTTAAATCACTCCGAAGATTTCGATGTTGGATTTGAAAAACTGCAAAATGATTAAAATGTGAATTGGTAAATTACCGTTATGTTCCAATTACTTCAAAATCGCACGAAAATTTTCCTTTCGGATGGATTCAGTGACACTTTAAGCTTCTAAAGACGGATCTCGATTCATCTGTAAACAAGTACTATTTGGTTGGACGATGTGGTCAAGTGGAAGCGGCTACACTATCATCGATTTTGGGTTCATTATTTTAACCCTTTCTGAGGCCGTGGAAAATATGCTCCCCACCAAATTCTTCAGTATTCTTATGCCATGGTAAACTATTTTAGCTCCTCTTTTTAAAGCTGTTTTCTCTTGATAACTTCAGAAACTCGAAAAAAATATTAATAAACACTTTGGCCACATGTGGTTATTTATCAATAAAATTTACTATTAATTAATTTTAATATAGATATTTGCGATCATTGAACACTTCTAAGAAGGTTGGCGTATATTTTTCCCAAATATATCGAAACAAATACATGGATATTTGAATTCCTTACCTCAAACGAAGTGTCTTGATTTGCTAACATATTACTAATTAATTTAAAAGTTAAATTCATTTAGATAAGTAGATAATCTTATCTTAAATTTCATTTCCAAAATTATTTTAATATTCCATTAATAAAAAATGGCCCATTAAACGATTCAAATCTACCTTCGATTGCTTAAATTGTTATAGAAAACCGAATCAAGATATAAAAATTTTTGTATCCGATATGAGGTCATTGTGATGTTAAGAAAAAAATCACAACTGCTTCCATTTAGTCATACTTTTAGAAGATGCATTGATATTGTTATGGGAAACCGAATCAACTTCAAGCTTGACGATGGACTACTTATAATTACTTTTGGAAAAATGTTGCATTTGAATTTATTTTTCAGTAATGATTTATAAAATTTTTTATATCTGAATGTGGTAATTTTTGATTCTTTTTCTTAACATCGCAACTGCTTCCATTTGTTCATGCTTTTAGAAGATAGATTGATATCTGACAAACTATAATTCAAATTTTAATATTTCTTTTAGATCTGTGTCGATTATTACGGAATATACTTGTCTGTGCGTCTTTAAACCTGACGGAAAAGATATCTTGAGTCGACGCCAAACTCTTCAAGAAATTCGATGTCATTCCAGGCGAAGGAAGTCCAAGTGCTCTAGTATAGGACATTTTTGAAGAACATGCCATTCTACCCAGCTGAGTGTGTATTACAAACATTTATCGATACTAAAATTATCGAAACGATGCGAAAATACTCTGTGGTTGCCGTAAAAAACGTTCCTCACAATTTACGAGGCCACGTTTGGAAAGAAATATAGTTGAAATATTGACCAC
The DNA here is from genome assembly GCA_013235015.1 of Araneus ventricosus. Classification (NCBI taxonomy): domain Eukaryota; kingdom Metazoa; phylum Arthropoda; class Arachnida; order Araneae; family Araneidae; genus Araneus; species Araneus ventricosus. The sequence goes on from BGPR01025404.1 coordinate 10,067, forward strand.
ATTTCAAGAGCTACTAATGTTGAATTCTATGACGTATTTCTGAGACTCATTTACGATTAATTTTGCAAAAATTGCTTTTGAAAACTATGCATTTTAGAACTACGAACTTTTGGAACATTATATGAATACTTAAGATAAGTGTATTTGGAGAGTAGTATATACTATTATGTTTATCTTGTATCCGATGTGTTTGTGTTAGATTAATTATAATGGTTTTTGACTTCACTGCATGTTATCTCCACAAATCTCGGATACATTGTCTAGATTGCAAACGGATAAATTTGAGTTGTAAAGAATGTTGCTTTATGTTCGTCGAAAAGGCGATGACCTGGCATCCGAGAGAGTTAAAGGGACCAAATATTCAAGATTCTCTTCCACCAAATATCAATATTGCTTGTTGGATTGGTGTACATTAAATTTTGCGTCGTGGATTTAAACACCCTCGCATATGAGTGGCGTGGAGGTTTGAGGCTTAGGCTGCATCGCCAGCCTAAATTCTATCTCGGAGAACTTTGACCTAACAAAATTAAACTTTTCGTTTGCCATGTGTTGTTGTCCTTGACAATTGAACTGCCATTTATGTTGTATTTAACTTGCCCTATTTTCGACAAAAGGTCTTGGTGAAGTATGAGTGATCACGTAACTGTCGTAGCATTTCCTTTCACGTAACTCTCGTAGCAAAAGGACGTATCCGTCCTACATAAGGAAATGTCATTTCTGTGATGGAAAAAAGTGTATAAACACTCGTTTCCGTCGCATTCTGCTTCTTCCCCATTTCCATGTTTTGTCTGCGTTTTTAAATCACTGGCAGAAAATCAAAGTATGCTTGACTATGAAATTCCTGCTAATTCACGAATGTATCTTTTTTGCTGTTAATTCCATCATTAACTTCTATGTTATAATTCATCATTAAGTTGTATGTTATAATACAATTTTCATGTTATATTTCAAATAGTTAACTGCGAGTACGTACTTCTAAAAGCCTTTTCTTATTTTCTTCCGATTCAAAGTTTCCCAACGACTAACGTTCCAATGAACCGATATTTTGTTTGTAAATTAACAATGTCTACAAAGCCGTTTCGACGAAAAATAGAAACCAAATTTTTTCATAGCATAAAAATCTTGTTAGAATCTACAGCTTTATTCTTTTAACCCATTGTAATGGTTCTTAAATCATTATTTAGATGCAAAGTTTACAAACTTGTTCAAATATCGTTGAGCCAAGCGTATTATTTATATGCAAAGCTTTATTAGTACAATATGATCCAATGCTAAATGCACCGAGTAGGTAAATAATTTGCCTGTGAAATTCGCAGGATGCAAAAGAAAATAGACTTGCATCAACTTGCAGAAATAGCGGGATGCACAATCGGAGGGTTGATAGTGTGAAATTCCTTGTGGAAAAATACCATTCTGCATAATAGCACAATAAAGGGCTTCATTATGGTATGTTTATATAATTTTCAGCGTTAAGCACTTTCATTTAATGTGCATGAATATTGATATCGATTATTTGTTGACTAATGCGTCTCAATTTAAGCTTTTTATTTCAAATAATTAAATTGTATATTTAAGGCAAAATTTCAGTATGAATTCCCTTCTAGGTCGTGAAATCTTTTTTACTTATTTTATTGTCGGCTGAGTTCACAGTGATAAAACGGAATATATGTGCGGGTAGTATGTAGAAATTGACGTTTATCAATAATTTGTTAATAATGCTTGTATAATATTTTACTGCTTTTTACAAGTTCCATGTTTATTGCAAATGATCCAAGTCCCGAAGAATTTTCATCATAAGTGTATATGTGAATCATGAATATAAACCAGGTGCAGTGATAAATTGGAATTGTATTTTTAATTTCAGTTTCAAAATGTATTCAATTTTGTAAATGCTTTTTATTGGGAATGTAATTATTTTAGAAATCTGTGATAAATACTTTTTATTGCGTTTCACTTTTCATGCATTTCGTGATAACATGAGAAATACTTATTTCTGGCTAGACGCCAAAAAATTTATCTATGATCTGTAATTGTCTTAATATTTGTTTTATCTCTAATTTGCAACATATTCCGAAATGTTTCTTTTATGATATATTTAAATACTCTGAAATTCTGTCCATTTTTGCATCCGTTTTCAATTCCTTTAATTTCTCACTTTCGAGTAGTTTCAAAATAATTACAAATAATTTTAAAATTATTAAATTCTGAACACGAGGTATTTTAAATCCATTTCCTAATCTATAGATATTTGAATTTCTTTATACAAGCTTATTTATCAATCAATTAATTTTCAATAAAACTGTTAAGTTTCCAGGAAAGGAAGACTGATGGCTCGGTCGACCAGCCATCAGAAATCCTTTGAATTTCAGAAAAAATAACCATCTGATCTCCATGCCTGATCAACATGGTGATCGATGTGTTTCAAGTAATAACTTGACTGTTTAGATATTTAATTAAGAATAACTAGTTTAGAAGCCAAACGGAATTTGATAGGATGGTGTACCATTCTATCAAAATACTTGTGTTGTCTATAAAATGGATGCAATGAATGAGATTTGATTTTTTTTTCTTAATACTATTAAAAATCACAATTCCTGGAGATAAGTTTGTTTTAAAGTGCATTAAGTCTGCAAAAGTTTGTCATAATAAAATTTTGTCCTAAGGATTTGAATTTTTATTTATATTTATGCCAATACTTTTCATGCAGAAAAATAGGAATATGTTAATGCTTAATATAATCGAAATAATTCGTGTATATATATTCGTGGATTTGATTTCTAATGCTTTGATTTATTTGGATTATTTACCTCTGTTGAAATGCTTGACCAAATTTTCTGAACCCTTTGCATTCAGCAAGCTCCTTATGGCACTGTTCTAGACAGTGCATCCTTTTCACGAATCTTGATTTCTGTAGTTGGGAAATTGCAATAAATCGCATATTTGTTGAAGCTTATTAAGAAACTTGTATATACTTTAAGTCTCAAAGTTTTAAAATGAAATCTTATATTTAGTGTTTTTCATCCAAGTACTGTTCCGATTGCAAAGGGTTCAGAATAAAAGAAAAGCAGTCCCTTTCTGTTCATATTTTTACTCTTTTATATATCATCAAATGAAAATATGTTACTTACAATGTTAACAATAGCTTAAGTCGTATTTGAGTTGTCTGTATGGCAAACTAATGAATAAAACTCTTCCTTGCTTGTTTTCATGGATTTGAAGTTTTATTAATCGATAAATTTTCTTTTATGCAAAACTGTTTGGCAGTTCGAGCCCCATGGAGGCTAATATGATTGGAGAGAAAGTTGAAGTATTAACTCAGTTTATTAATGCAGAATGCATCTTGAAGATTAGTCAAATGGATGCCGTTAGGAAAAATGCAAAAATATCGTCAGTTGTGCGATCGCTTTTATTGACACCTTAACAGCTAATACGTAATGCCATTGGCGAATGTAGAGATGAAAAAACTTATTTTTATTATTCCGAAGTTTGGAGATTTTAATTTTTCAATCTGAAGAGAACTAGTATAAAATTAAAGCAAATCGTTGAAATTTTTATGAATTGGATTCTCTATTTTTAAATATTGCTAATTGTTAAATTCGCTGAGGAATTGAAACCAATCTTAACCTTCCAGCAGGCTCGCGTATGCAAGAGATACTTATATCGGGTATAGTATTACGTATTTATGTCGTGTTTTATAAAAATAAATTCAACTTTTATTTATGTATTTGTAATCTGTGTCTATTAATTTTATACTAAATAAAGAGCATATAAATAAAAATTGCACTAAAATTTATAAAAGATACAAGTATGTAATACGATGCACGATATAATCTCCTGCATACGCGATCCTGCTGGAAGGTGAACTTTTATTGCTCGGTTGGTTTCAGTAAGGGGACATTGAGTTGCAAGCATACTTTACCCTCAAAATGCATACGAGAATTTTTTATTCCAACAATTACGACAGGATTTTATTGAGGTCGTTACCTGCTTGTTTTGGTTGTCAACCAAATTAATTGCATATTTTTTAGGGAATTTAAGGTATCCGACTGCGTTCAGAGGCATTTTTTTGAAAAATAACTTGTATAAATTTTTTAATGTTATTTTTCAACTGCATATGTTTTAAAACTATGAAAATATTGTAAAATTAGGCTTTCAAAATATTTTTCTTAAAAAACTCAGAAATTTGAAGAAAAATGACTAAAATATTTGCTTTACGCTAACAGCCGTAGACAAATTCATATTCTAAATATACATAAATCCTTGTAGGATCACATTTTTGACAGTTATCTGTGTTATGCTCTAAAAGATTTCTTGCACTTCAAAGTAGTTTTGAGATATAGCTGAATATAGTTACTAAACTGGTAATTTTTCATAAAAAAATGCTTTTCGTTTATATTTAAGCACTTAAAAATAATACTGGATTTTAAAATTGACTTTAGTGTTTAGAGAAAAACATCAAGCATATTGCAGAAAACCATCTCAGAAAATTTCATATCAATACTTGAATAACTCTTTGAGAAATCATTGTTACGGTCGACAGTTTTCCTCAAATATCCTTTCTCAGAAAACACATTTAAAGTTTTCATGCAACATAAAATAATGCTTACAGTTCGGTAATAAAACAGCTGCAATTAGATTTGTAATTCACGTAGAGTAAAAAGTGAGACAGTTTTAGAAAGCTGATTAAACAGTCAACAAAATTAAGTCATAAAATGTTTTTGATAATTTCACCATTAACGACGATTTTAAACCAGTCGGATACCTTAATCTACGAAAGCGACGTACAAAGTGCAATAAGCATCTAATCGGTTTTTGGAAGGCAAAAGGGTTAAGTTTGTTAAATTTTACTGTTTACCGAAAGCATTTATTCATCCATTTTTGAAAACCATTTTTTTAAATAATATTGATCCATTTTGCTTCATCGATCGTAAGAGTTTCAAAAGCACTCGGGAATTTTTTATTAAAGTTACAACATAGATTTCGCTTTGAATAGAAATCATTGCGCATTTTGAGGAAAACATATTTAGGACACTAAGCTGAAGATATAACGAAAAACATAGTTCGAAAAAGTGTCTTGTGTTGAAATAGTCTTAAAAACTTTATCGAAGTATCACCAGCATTCTTGATTCTTTGTCGATTCTTTTTTATAAGGTTCTCACCAAAGAGAAGAGGCATTCAAGATCTTTCGATTTTTTTATGTGATTTGAAACCAACGAGCATTTGGTGCGTGTGGGCAAATTGGCCCTTGTGGCATTAAACCAGACGAAATATAAGATTTATACGATGTGAATAGCAAGGATTTGTATACTATTTAGATGAATAAGCCTAATAAGTATTGTATTTAGTTTGATTCTTGGATAAATAAGTATCAAATCCCAGATTTCTTGTTTTGGCAGACTGAATAGCATCGTGAGGTACCATACTGATCTATAAATCATTCTGCGTTTTGCTCACTCTATGGAAACGTTAATACTCAAAAATGATGCAAACGGTTAACTGTCGTATTTTAACGAAAATATCTACTTCAATATTTAATGCTAAACTTCTGCTTTAATGCATTTTTTTAATTGCTGAAAATATACTCGCGTGATGCAGCTGAAAAACGGATACAATGATGCGATATGATGTATAATGACGGATACCGATATGCAGCAAAAACTGCATGTCTCCAGGCTTTAAAATAACAAGACTTCCAATTAACGAATTTCTGGAAGGTCTATTTAAGAACAAATTCTGAAATTGCACTTCCTCCCTTTTCAAATTTCCAAGGTGAACGAGCATTTCGAAAAAAAAGCAAATTATAAGTACAAGAACAATACGAGTTTGCTGGTATTTGCCGCAACTCTACTGCACAAAGCCAAGGTCAAATCGAGGATAAAACATTGCAACTCGTGTCGAAATAATATCGGCGGCAAGACACAATGTCCTCTGCATCGGTAATATGTTTGTCTTGTTAATATTGTTGCAATAATGTGGATATCTATTCTCGTATGTTACCAGTAGAGTTTTAGGTCGGATTTTCATCAGCCTTGTTAATTTGATATTTGGCAAATTAAAAATTTATGGCATCGATTGTCAGTCGATGAATGAATCGGTCGAATCGGTAAATGAATATGTAGCATATATAGAAAGTTTAATGCTCTACTCAAACATCAAAATGTATTGATTACCAACTAAATTCATTTATTTTCATGTGCATTCTGTTGCTTTAAAAGAAATATTTGAAATCCATATGAAATAAACTAAAAATGAAAAGATTTTTTATAAATGTATTTTAAATTACCCGCTTTTAAAATACTCAAAACTAAACTTTAAAATTTTAGTGGGATTTTATTTATATTTTACTTTTTTATAAGTGACCTAACATAGCAAATTTATACGTATAGATCCTATCGCATTTAATGTGACGTCATCTTTCATTATCTATACAAAATTATTCGAAAATTGGGTAAAACAGGGTAGCTAAGGTTCGAAGGCCTGTTGGATCTAAAATATTCGACATAGAGCTTGTCAAATTTTATTAAAATATTCATTATTTATAGGAGTACAATATATCTTTCCAGAAAATAATCAAAATTTGAATTAAAAGAAAAACAATGATAAAATGAAAAGTAATGAAAACAATAGACGTTTTTGCGTGCAAACGCAGCAGCAAAAAGTAATTGCTTCAACAGAAATTTTTTTAAAGAGTACAACAAGAACTATAGAAAAACCAAAAGTTTGCCAATAATTAGAACAATTTGTTAAGAAATTATTCAAAATGAAAAGGAACTAAAATGGCTCACTCATCAGAAACCACACGCCATTTTTAGTTCAAAAAGGAACAAGATTTTCTGTGGAAAGGAATGACAAAAAGTCAAAATTTATTCCTTCCTTTTCTTGTTGTACTTTTTAAAAAAATTTCAGTTGAAGCAATTACTTTTTGCTGCTGCGTTTGCACGCAAAAACGTCTATTGTTTTCAATTACTTTTCATTTTATCATTGTTTTTCTTTTAATTCAAATTTCGATTATTTGTTTTTGTATTTCGTTAGATTTGACTGCATATGCGCCTTTCTATTTAATGCAAAATGTTATTGTTTTTTATTTTATTTTAATTAAAATTTAATTAATTAATTTTGCTAAATTTTAAGAATTATAAATATTATTCTTTCCAGAGAAGTCAGTTTCATTACTTTTTTTTTATCAATGGCTTTATTATAAAAAAATGTCAAACTACCCGGTTTTTCTCCACTAGTGGGGTAAAAGCGGATACATATGTTAACGTTATGGGAAATTAGGAAAACTCGATTTTGAATGGACAAGTTGCAATCATTTTTATTTTATATGACAATTTAAGAATATTAGTTACAAAATTCACATGTAAAGCAGTCGTCGTCTTCCTCCGCGCCACTGCAGCTTTCGTGGGTACAACCAAGTCAGTTTTTGCATTGGATTTCCCCTTCTTGATTTAAATTGGAAAATAAATCATTATAACATAAACGATAAATAACGCCACTTGGAGTACCCAGTTTTATCCCGAGTGTAGAGGATATAAAAAACGATATATAGAACCACTCGGTTATTGGAGTAAATCCTTAATTTTTTGATAGGGTATGAATCCTTAGTAAACTTATAATACGCTGGACTAAATATAGTTTTTAGAACTGTAATGACTTGAGTAAGGACAGATTAAAATCAAGCAATCATTAGAGAGTTGACGTCTTAAAACAAATCTTCACAGATGTAGTGCATTAAGCAGCTGCAACACGCCACTATGACTGTTCCTTTTCCTTGGCTAGTAGAGAGTAATTGAGTATCTTTTCTGCTAGAAAGGAAAAATAATAGCGCCAGAATCGAGGGCATCCGGTTTTACTCTAATCTACCCTATTAATAGGAATGTATCAGTACTGCAAAATGTATTTAATAACTAACTTATCAATACTAAAATAAAAATTTGAATAATTATTAGTGATTCCTCTCGACCGGAGTTCTCGTGAAACCGCTAGAATGTCCGATATAGTGGACGTAAGACAGAGCAATCGAGACTTGGGGATCTGTCTATTCTGGCACCGCCGGTTGGGTTGGGTTCCGCACGTTAACACCGGAACACAACCCAACCGGGGGTACCAGAATAGACCCCTAAGAGATAATAAGAAAGAGCAATTCTGGTTTTGCCCATGCTTCGGATCGGTGTGATGAATGGAACGGAAAATTAGAAAAATTCCACACAGTGTTTCAGGACGAATTAATGGGACTGAAAGAAGCGATCATCAGAGCAAGTCAAAGGAACCAAATAACTAAAATTTGGACAGACAGCCTTTCGAGTGGCGGTGCTTGATCCTCATACCCCTCATCAACTTGTCCGAGACATTCAGTCCCTTCTCACACAGAATCGAAATACTCTGGTTAGATGGATCAAAGCCCATGCTGGCTATCGGGGTAATGAGGAAGCCGATACTCGCGCAAAAAAACCATCGCAGAAGGCGTTGTAATGAAAGCTCTAAACCCTCAATACGAACTTAAGCAACATTTACAAGAACTGTTTTTAAAAAAATGCCAAAATCTTTGGGATAATGGAAACACTGGACGTTCTGTTCATAAAGTGCTCAAAACAGTTCACCTAAAACCAGTCTTTTGGGCACGTGAAGAAATTCTGTTTGTCACAGGACACGGTCCATTCCCTTCATTCCTTAACCGTTTCCATTTATCAGATAGTGACTTGTGCCTGCGGAGAAGTCGGAAATTTGAAATAAAGAAGCGATTATCCTGTAACTCAAGTAAATATTAGAAATTATTTGAAATATAATTGTGTGTTATATCAGAAAACATTTATCTGAGCAAAAAATAGTTAAATGTTTTATTAATGTAATGTTCCATATTCTGTTCCGTTCTATTTGTGTATTCTAAGTGAATTTGATGAAATATTGGTTAAGAATATAATTAGAATCAATACTAAAAATTTTATAAAATCTCGCAGAAAGTGTTTTACGTACCAAATACATTTAAAATGCATTAAAATTTGAAATTTTTTGTTAAAATATTGAAATTTGCTATCCATAATTCATAAAAAACTTAATTAAAACCAAAAATGTTAGTAAAAAAAGAAGTGAGCTACGAAATTTCCCCTCTCCGAACTTAACCTCTGTAACCTGTTTGCTTCCCGCCCATCCTACATACTTTTGGTCTCTACCCGTTCGACCTCAACCGCAGAAAAGACCAACTGTCTCCTTGATCGATCTCAACCCCAGAAAAGTTAATGACATATTAAAATGAACGCTTTAAGATTGAAATTAATTATTACTGATGCTTACCCATATAAATATCATTGGAAAGATAATTGTTTCACCTTAAGTTGGTAAAAATCATTTTCATGCGATAATTCTTTCGGAAGTTATTGAAGAAATAAAAGGGGAAAACACATCGAAATTCGGCTAGTTTTTAAATAATTAAAATCTGAATAAAAAATTGAAAAAAACTGGCTCAAAGGTGCACATATTCAGCATCCAAAGTATATCTGTCTAATTTGTACGTCTACGTTCACGGCCTGTTCTGTAAGCGCCAACAGACACACAACATTATCTTTATTAAGTGAGATATGAAGAAATATATCAGTAAGCTGAATGATTATCTGTGCAGTTTCATTCTTTTTCAGCATGTTTATTAAATGACCAGCTTTTACATATTTTCCTGATTGCGATTTGGAAATCAAATGCATATTTTTTACGAGAGACAAAATGGAAAGCTCGATAGATGGACTGAAACTTAATGTTAGCAAATAGTCAGTTTTTGTCCGTTAGGGGATCATTCAGACTTAGACAGAACAGAACAGGCAGGTCACTAAAAGATCATAGGTTAAATATCACTACGATCTAGTTACATTGTTATTATACCTCGAATAGTACGCAGGATTCAATTTAATTCAGTTTCCCGGGAACAAGGTGGTCTCCCGAAGGCGGTTTAGCCTAAAAACATAATTAAGAAAATCAACTGGGGAAGGTTGCTTTGTCACATTTTCATATTCGCACTTTAAGAAAGCCCTCTTTCAATTTCGTACAAAGTAACTCCACGTCAGAAAAAAGTGAATTAAAACTCAACTAAAGAAATATATTTTGGCACTCAAACAACAAAATGAGATATAGGTTTATTATCTTTTCACTTTTAAATACACTTGCCGAAAACCATAATGTATTTTCTTCACCAGAACAGCAGATTGTCACACTTAAAATTTTCAGCAAAAACTGCCACAATATTTTTTCTTTTGTAATCTTTGAATGATTATAATATACGTTTCCAGGAATGCACCTTTTGCAATTTACTAAAATGCGTAAAAAAATCCTCCATTCCTGTACCCCTAATCAGCTGTTCTCCATTTCACTATCTCAAATTGTTACCTGTGAACAAGTTACACTCTCCTGGAAATGCAAAGTAGCTTACGTAGTATCTTTTAGTTTGGATCTTCGCGTGCGTTATTTAACCCATGAGTTGTGATACAATCCAATAACTATTCAGATTCGGAGAATTTAAAGTATTATACAAGTTATTTTCTTAAGAAAAGCTTCCTTTTCACTAAAACTGCTTTCAACGCAATCTTGTTTAAAACGATCGCCGCGCCATCTCTGAATATGAACAGTTACAATTGATAAGACATTCAACAAATTATGAAATAATAATGAAATTAGGGTAAATTTTGATTAGAACAAAGCGCGCATAAAGGTGTATTGTTAACATTATTATTACTGTTTACTTTTTTCTATTTCTACTTATATATTTTTCTTTTCAACTTAATTTTGTTTTCTATTCTTTGTATTATGATGCGCAAATTACTTGCTCAAATACAGCACTTGCTTACAGGTAAGTACTGCAACCAAATGCAACACTCTAAAATTTAAAAAAAGGCAACGATAAGGTCAGGCAGATTGCCCAAAGCCCAGCAACAAACTCTTGTCCCATGAATTATCGCTAACCTCCCAGCTGAAAAAACAACGAATAAATAAACAAAAATACTTTAATTGTCTCCATTTCTTTGAAGAGGGAGGAGCTTTATTCCCAAAAACTCTACACTGGTGTCTGACGGTACATATTATAATTACTTTTCACTGAAAAATCACTGTATTATAATTACTTTTCTGAAAAGTCTAGATAAGAAAAGTAAAAAAAAAAATTCAATGCGTATCATTCTCGGCAGTCTGTGATTTAAGACCAGAAGGAGGGCTTGAGCACCCAAAGCCCCCCCCCTTGCATCCGCCCTTTCCTACTAGTGAATTTGAGAAAAAAAAATGATCTTATGATTCCACATATTATTTATAATAATGAATTATAAATTAAAGACTAATAAATAGAAACTAAAATAATAAAAGAAATTATACTTTTATATTAACTAAATTAAAAGTTGTTTGAAAAAACTGTTTTTATTGAATATATTAAGTCATTCCCTAATTGACAGAAAGTGAAGGTTTTGTAGAAGATACTTCCTTTCTTAGATCTGAAAGTTTGTGTACCTTCAGAAGAATAGCTTTAAAAAAATAAAGTATAGCTTACAGTAAAAAAAGATTTCTAAAAGGCCGACATTTCTAGATTTCGATTGTTGAAAGTCGGGACAATTTCAGTCTTATAACGTTGTTTTTTATACTTCACAATTATGTGATAAAATCTGAAAGTATAAAAACTTTTGTTAGGCATGACGATCTCTCAGATCAATTTTTTTTATGTGCAATGCCTTAATATTAATTTTTTATACTTAAATAAATTGTATATTTTGTACAAATAATTTTATTTCCACAGTGTTTCAAATGCACTTCTCAGATTTATTACAAATCTTTCTTATCGTAAAGATCTTTTTTCTTACAGATTTTCGTTAAATAAGAAAGTAATAGTATCAATTCCAGGAAATTTGCGCAGCATTTCAGAATTTTATAAGGAATTTCTCTCACCAGTTTAGATGCATTTTCCTTCAAATATTTCCAATACTATACAACTTGTAATATGTGAATAAAAAGTAGAAAAAATTAAAGGAAAATCTTGGATAAACTTTCAATCGTTGACGATAGCGGATTGATGATGGAATCCAAAACTTCCTTAATCTCCGCTTTTCAAAAGGTTATAAACATAGTTGAGAGGTGAAGGAACCATTTTCAACCGATTTCAAAGAGGAATGCAAAAAATGTCCAACTATATGAGCAATATCCCGGGTAAATAAAGGCTTAATATCTCGAGGGTAAAATGTAATATAAATTCTCTATATAATGAATGAATGCACAGTCGGACCTCTATTTTGCGAATTTCTCTATTTTGCGAACTTTTCCTTGGAA
>BGPR01025405.1:0-22354 GCA_013235015.1 Araneus ventricosus
TCGATGTACTTCGTTCAGTTACGTATTGCTCGTTTCCCGTTGGCTGCATCTCTCAGTTTTGGTTCAATAAGGTATTTCTAATATTTGGTATTTCATTTCAAATTCTTGGTTTATCATAATGTTCGGGGTAAAGGACATTTGTTTTAGATTCTATGCCAGCACTGTTCGCAGAAAACATTATGATTTCACTAATTTTAGTAGTTCGTATAGATTTTACTTACCCTGATGACATCTATACGCTTTTACCGATTAACTACAGTCTCTCTCCATTTTATTTCTTGTTATTGATTTTCATGACGTGTTGTTTTCCTTCAACAGTTGGTTTACCTTGAGTATGTGAGAGAGAAATAATAAATGCATTTTGCTTGTTACTGAGGAAGAGCGCAAACTGTAGAGATAGGCAACGTTAATTCCCATTAATTTGAATTGTGGTTGACTATAGTGTAACTCCAAAATGGAACATAAATCTAACAAACATAAGCAACAGAACTGTCCTATTTAACCCTCTGATTCCTAAGACCATTAGAATAGAGGAACCTCAAAATACTGGAACGCCCGAGTTCCTCTTTCAAATTCACGTCCCCCCTCAAAAACCACAATGACAGCTGGCACTGTCCGAATTCTGAGACTCCCCCTCCAAAACCACAATGACAGCTGGCACTGTCCGAATTCTGAGACTCCCCCCTCAAAAACCACAATGACAGCTGGCACTGTCCGAATTCTGAGACTCCCCCAACCCATCTGGAGGAACCTTAGAGTATAAGGAACCACGCTGAGGAAGAAAGCGCACGCCGCGGGTGTGAAATCAATCACACTTAACGAAAGGGGGTAGAAATGTTACAGTGATATTCGGACGGCCGCCGTCTTTTGATTGAAGGAACGCTTCGGACCTTCCCGTATCGATAGAGTTAAGATACAGAAACCTTACAGAGCTTTTGACCCCCCCACAGAGCGACACCGCGAGTACACGGATATGAGTTGCTGCCGGATAAGTAGGCAGGAACTCGTCTCCCCTTTGGTCATAGTAATGGTGGGGCTCTGTGTACCTCCATCAGTGCTAGTGCGTGCCTCCTTCGGGGGGGGGGGGCGAGCCGTGGCCCGGTGATGGGCTACTAGGACTCCGGCCTCAGCACTCGAGCTGTCGCAACGGCCACTGTCATTCAAAAATCCGGACGCTTAGACAGGGCGGGATGATACGGTTTTCCGGTTACAGAGCTCTTGAGATCACAGTGAAATTTAAGGTATCTGACTGGTTTAAAATCGTCGTTTTTGATGAAATTATCAAAAAACTTTTTATGACTTAGTTTTGTATCCTGTTTAACCAGCTTTCTAAAACTGTCTCACATTTTGCTCTATGTGAATTACAAATGCAGTTACAGCTGTTTTATTACCGAACTGTAAGCATTATGTTATGTTGCATGAAAACTTTAAATGTGTTTTCTGAGAAATGATATTTTTGAGGAAAACTGTCGACCGTAACAATGATTTCTCAAAAGGTTATTCAAGTATTGATATGAAATTTTCTGAGATTGTTTTCTGTAATATGCTTGATGTCTTCCTCTAAAAACTAAGCTCAATTTTAAAATCAAGTATTATTTTTAAGTGCTTAAATGTAAACGAAGAGCATTTTTTATGAAAAATTACCCGTTTAGTAACTATGTTCAGCTGTATCTCAAAACTATTTTGAAGTACAAGAAATATTTTAGAGCATAACACAGATAACTGTCATAAAAATGTACTCCTACAAGAATTTATGTATATTTAGAATATGATTTTGTCTATGGCTGTTAGCGTAAGGCAAATATTTTAGTCATTTTTCTTCAAATTTCTCAGTTTTTTTAAAAAAAATTATTTTGAAAGCCTAATTTTACAATATTTTCATAGTTTTAAAACATATGCAGTTGAAAAATAACATTAAAAATATATATAATTTATTTTTCAAAAAAATGTCTCCGAACACAGTCGGATACCTTAACAAGTAGTTGGTTCCATGACGATAACAGTTTTCTTCCTCTTAATTTCAGAATCGAAGAACTTCTTCCAAGATGTCCTGGTTCCCCTATCAGACGAAACCCATGGAGGTGAAGACGTCCCCATCTATGCGACCGGACCCATGGCCCATCTCTTCCGAGGCGTAGTCGAACAGAGTTATGTGGCCCATGTCATGGCTTATGCAGCCTGCATCGGAAGAAACAAGCAGCACTGCCAGCGCATCGGGGAGAGGCTGCCCTTGACAGCTGCAGACGAGAACAGTGCAAGCCGTGTGCAGCATTCCTTGAGCCTGCTCTTCATCATCATGTTCCAATTAGCTGTTGTCATCGTTTTCTCCAGACATTGACAGACTCGTGTGGGATATTAGTACCGCCGACCCCCGAAGTCTTTACCTCAGCATCCCACAAGATTCATACTAGATTTCATTTCATTAGCATTCCTATCGTTATCGTTTGAAATAAAGTTTGGGAGAGGGAATGTTCTTAGGAATAAGTTGTTCTACATTTTTCTCCAGTACAGCACTAACTGTCACAATGACGCCATGGCATGTGTGAGAACGACTGTTATTTCATGTGGATCATCACTGGTTTACTCTGTGAACCTCGTTGCGATGCAGGGTAGTGATCATTTGCAGTTTACACCACTGTGTCAACACGGGTAAAACACTACTGCATCAGAACACGGCTTCTGTGAATCTTATGAAGAGTCATAAACTTCACGACGCTGCATAGCGATTAAATGCGTAACAGCAAAACATTAACATATTTTTTTCGATTAAATGCGTAACAACATAACATTAACATAATTTTTTCGATTAAATGCGTAACAGCAAAACATTAACATAATCTTTTCGATTGAATGCGTAACAGCAAAACATTAACATAATCTTTTCGATTGAATGCGTAACAGCATAACATTAATATAATTTTTTCGATTAAATGCGTAACAGCATAACATTAATATAATTTTTTCTATTAAATGCGTAGCAGCATAACATTAACATATTTTTTCGATTACATGCATAACAGCATAACATTAACATATTTTTTTCAAAATTATTTTATATCCTTAAGTTAAATTGATTTCACTTAAGAAATTTTATTTGCAAGAATAGCATCGCAAGTGGTCTCGTGAAAACGTATTTGTAACATGATAAAACTACCATGTGATATGATTGTCACAAAAGGACTAACTGTCTTCATTGTGACTTCTTAGTGCTGTATATAATGCATTACGGAGTTTAGGAAAGGTATCTTTATCAATGGTGGGCGGACCTTAAAATCAAGATGGTTTAAGGATTCATTTGTGCAAAAATGGAAGAACAACATTGCAGTAGATTCACATTGTGACAATTTTTCGACCTAAAAAACGAACTAACATTAGTAGAATCGTACTTTATACACATCTAAAATTTTGGTATGAAAACCACATATGAAATTCCATTCGTCTAGTTTGTTCCGTTTGTGGATTATCGTGTTCACAGACCTACAAACAGATGCAACTCCAAAAAAGATTATTGTTTTCCTCAGATTTATTTAAGTGTAGAACGTAAAGACTCATCAAAATCTCGAGGTGACATTTCTGGCAACTACTATATTTTTTTCTATACTTCGTACACGAGAAAGTAAAAAACAAAGATTGCCATACAGTGTATCTGTTGCAATGTGAAAAGATACATTTCTTAAAGTGCGATATGGACGAGTTTTCTGTTTTGTTTATTTTGGATTCACTGACCTTCTTACAGTAACCCTCCGATTTAAGCAACCGCCAAATCCGTTTGGATAATGTAATAAGCGCCAAGCTCAAATCAGTTCTTTCTTCAATACATAAAGCGTTGAATTCTGTGTTCTTTGAGTTCGTTTAATTCTTTTTTTTAAACGGCTAAAAAAGTGTTCTTAAATGGAACGATTGCAGTTAGCTAAATCGTTTGGTTAAAAATTTAACCGACAAGCAAGCCTTAGAAGTCGCCAAAAATAGCGATAACGAACAATTATGGCAGCCTTTCCATAAACTGAAGCTGTTATTTTAAGTGAACATTAAGATTTACAGCGACAGGAACATCAAATTTAATATTTTCAAAGTATCCGCAAGCCATTCCATAAAAAAAAACTCTATTTTAAACATTTATTAACATCTTCAAAGAGAATGTTGAAGTTTTGAAGATTCCCATTGACTGGAAGTCGGTCTGTATAGCGGAAGCTCTACATTCCCAAAATAAACAAAACAGGAAACTCGTCCATACTAATTTATACTAGTACAACTGTCGTTTTGTCGGGGTTAAAATATTATCGTCAAGCTTCAAAATAATTTTTGGTTGCATTTCCTCGTATGCAGAAAATGCTCTTTGTTGAATGTTTTAACTGTGTTTGTCCATTTCGCTTGGAGTTGGTTTCGGGTTGTAGGGTTTGAGTTGGTGCAAAATTTCCTTTTTAGATAACACCTTTACCATAATCCCAAAAAGATTGCACGTTTAGTCATTAATTGTCAATTATCACTACGGGTATTGGAAAAAATATCCAAAAGTGTGATAATCCTTAATGAAACATAGCATGACGATTCATCTGTATTATATGTAAATTAGAACACATTAGGAAATAAAGAAAAAATCTTTTTCTGTACCGCGCTCAGGTTTGTTTTCATAAATAAATCTGTAAATCGTCATTTCATTATCACGGCATTACCGCAACTTCAGTTCTTATTTTTTCCATGAATAGTTGGGGATTTTACGCGCCTTATAAGTCTGACATGGAAGCATTCTATTAAAATGCACAGAATGCTTCTAAAGATATTCCAGAACAAAAGTTCTATTCGCTTTTCAGTTCAGAATGCATTGAACGTTGTATGTAAAAATGCTCATTTAATTGTTTTTCATTATGTTCCATTACTTTTTATTACTGACGTTACGCACATTGTAACCCATTCTTCTCATATTTATTCTAAGCAAATTTCGCCATTGTTAGTTTTTAATTTATTTGAATAAAAGTGTTTTTCTGTCTCTGTTGTTGTTTTCTGTTCCGTTAATTTTTAATTCTAAATTAACAGATATGGTTACAGATTTTCGTGAAAAGCACTAATCAAATTCCTTCAATCATTTAATATTGAAAATTCTTATTTTCTTGAACATTATCAGGATATGTATTATAAGCTATCAGTGCAGTAAAACCCGTCTTTAACGATACTGTAGAGACTTAGAAAATATATTGTTATAGACAAGTTATCGTTATAGACAGTTTGAGTATTTACGCATCCAATGCGTGTGCATGTACTAATATACTAAGATATTTTATTGCGCTTATTGATACATATTACAAATAATCGCTGATATAAATTTGCATTTTATAAAATATACATATATTTTATATATAAGATAAAGAAAACGAAATTTGCAATTTGAATGCCTGTTTTTTTAACCGATTGTCACAAAAATTGGACACAGATCTACTATTAAGGTAAGAAGGCCACATATCAAATTTCATTTATCAAAGTAATTTTTTAAAGAAGCTATTGCGTTCAAAAATATGCGATTTTACAGACAGTCAACCCTTTGACAGATTTGGTCCAAACTTTGATACAAACTTACATTCCTGATGATAAAAATGTGTACCAAATTTTATCGACCTAGCTATTTTTGTGAGTTATCGTGTTCACATTAACGCGGACATACAGACAGACAAACTTCCCGTTGAGGATTATGTCCAAAATTTGATAGAAACCTACAAATTATGTGTAAATACCACATACCAAATTTTATTCCTACAGCTTTAATAGTTTTTGAGTCACCGTGTTCCCAGACGCTCAGACAGACATGATTCCAAAATTGTGTTTTTCGGACTCAGGGATGTCTAAAACGTGGAGATTCGTCAAAATCTCGAGTTCGAATTTTTTGACGATTACAATACTTTCTCTTTGTATACTTCGTATACGAGAAAGTAAACATGGAATAAAATGTAAAATCAAAAATAAATCCTGCAAATGTTATGAATTCCAGGCATTTGACTCTTCATCTCACCTAAGCCCTTAACGTTATTGATAAAAAAAACTTCTTTGTATAAACGGATTGTTGAAGGGGGGATACGACAGTAGGGGGAGAGCGAAAATAAAAAGACAAGGGGTAAGCGAGGGACAAAAGGTTGGCAACCCCTGCTCTAGCTAGTTGCGCGTTGTCCACAGACAGACAGGTAAACGTTATTTCAAAACTGTTCTTTTCTAGGACTCAGGGAAGCAGAGTTCATCAAAATCTAGAGGTCGAATATTTTTATGGCTACAATACTTTCTCTTCACATACTTCGTACATGAGAAAGTAAAAGCCATATCACACGAGCAAAAATTTGCTAATCCAACCCTCAACTCAACAGTACGTTCAACTCAAAACTTGAGAATTGAGTTTAATCTGCCGTCTGGTATGGAAGTTGGGGTTGAGGAAAATAAACTCAACCCTGCCGATTTCTCGCGACAGAGTTGACCCAACCTTGTATCTGAACCAATCAGATGAATTGTTGACTGCTTTCGTTATACTCAAAGATGGCGGCTTCCATGAAGTGGTCGTTCCCCAGCTGATATGCATTGCCTCATATTTCTGTCCATCCTCTTTATTAACCTTCCAGCGGGGGAGCGTTTTCGAAAGATACTTGCATTGTGCATCGTATTACATATTTATATCGTTCTTTTATAAATTTAAGTGCAAATTTTATTTATAAAGTCTTTGTTCACTATTAAGCTAATAAATAAAGATAACATAAATAAAAGTTGTATTTATTTTTGTAAAACAGCACGATATATTTAGGTAATACGATGCACGATATTTCGTAAAATTTGTGCAGGCGCGCCCGCTGGAATGTTAATAACGTGTATATAATCAAAATAAGCGACAACAAACAACCACGAATAAGATTTTCGCCAAATATAAGGATAGAGTTATATTTCTGACGGTCGGAAAATAAAAACTGCTACTAACTCCTTACCCAACGTTGGCAACCCTAGTTCGGTTGAAATTGGGATCCGAGTTGGAGATACAGTTGAGTTGGCGGTTGCGTTGGCTGTATTTTTGTCCGTATCATAAGCGCTTAAGGAAAGAAGGTGCTTTTCCCTTTAAATAATGGAAGAAATTTTCTAATACCCGTAGCATCTCTTTCCTTCCTCACTGATGAGGTGAGTGGGCGAAGAGCACGGCCTCTGGAGCCACAATTTTCAACTCATGAAAAATTTTAATTTGGTTCTCTCCTTATTAGAAATTGACTTAAACCCGGATAATTTTAGTTCATGGGGGAGGGGGCATAAGTTATGCTGAAAAGGAATAATTTGTTAGCCACGTTATCCCCTTGCATGCCTCATTCATTCCTCCTTTCATACATTTTTCATTCCATAATAAGCAGGGGTGTAGTGGAGGGGGAACGGCGTACCCCCACTGGTTTTTCGATAAAATCTCATTTTTTCATCAATTTTGCAGTTTTTTATTAATTGTAGAATTTTTATGTACTGTAAAAATCTTTTTGTTCTTTTAAAGTTTGTTAAAAAGTAAAAGTTTTATGCACAGTACCATTTCTTGCTGCTGCTGCAGGCATATCTGACTGAAAACATTGATGGCGTCGTGAATGAAAACATTTTTCTTGAATTTTTGTAAATATATCTTTAAAGTTTAAATGGAATAAAAATGAATACGTATGTATGGTGTTTGCATTTTGTAATAATTGTTTTTGATTCAGCATTCAATTATGTTATGAATCTAGATTAAATGGGAAAAACCTTACTTTAAAGTGGTTATAATATAGAGAATTTTAAGCCAAATGCAGTTAGAAACAAAAGTTTCTATAACACTTCTACGTGTTATTTTCAAAAAACAAAAAAGTGTGCATAAAATGTTGGAATTTTTAGCGTTCCCCCACTGAAAAATTTGCCACTACAACACTGATAATAAGATACAATAACTGAAAAAAAGGATTTCATATTACATTATGTTTATACTGCCTCAGATTATCTATTCTCTTAGTCATGTCCAATCGCCAAGACGGTGGCAGGTGTCCATGCTTAGTACTGTTAAACCAGATATCCAGATACTAGCACTTTTGGGCGATTTTACACCGGAAAGGGGTGTCAGGCAATAAGTCAGTTGTTCATTGTTTAAACAAATATTTAATTGTGTGTTTCTCTTTCATTGTTGAAAGATGAGGTAATATCCTAATACATTTTGCTTTCGTATTTTATTTCATGAAAATTTCTGCGGAATTTATAAACCAAGCACTCTTAGATATTATGAATGTTAAGAAATATATCCATTAACCTGAATGATTATGGTTGCTATCTTTTCATTCTTTTTTGGCACGTTTTATCCAGCTATCATGCCGCTGGTCATAAAATGTGCTGCGTCATTTTAATGTTGAAATCAAATGCAGATAATACAAGAGGAATAAGAAAGTGAAGATAGTACCGACAACATGGAATTTGAGGTTACATGACATGGCCAGTTATTTGAGTCCATTAGGAACATTTATGTAGACAATGAACAGAAGAGGTCCAAGGTCACTAATAGAACATAGGTTAAATATCTGCCACAATCGGAAGTTTAAAATTACGTTGTTAAGAGAACAATGAATATAAAATGATGCAGGATTCAATTGAAATCATATTCCCGGCGATCAAACTGGTCGTCGAAGGCGGCTAGTTTAAAATAATTGGCAAAACCAGCGGACCAGACCCCTAGTACCAATCACTGGACCGATGTCGATATTTTTTATTTCATACGGAAACTTCTGACGTTTAGATATGTCATCAATAGTTTCCTGCCACCCACCACCTTCCATTTTCGAAATATATTACAAAATAAAACTTTGGCAGAGTCCCTCGGCCTCTACAGTCTACAACCGCCAATTCGCCACTTTATTTCATCAAGTTGCATCTACTAGCTATTAATATTACGGGCGAACAGTCGGTCGCCGAATGCGGCTAGTCTATATATTTAAAATAATTTGAAAAACCTAATGACCAATTCCCAGCCCTAACCAATGGACCGATTTTGATAATATTTGTTTCATATCAAAGCTTATGACCCCTAGAAATGTCATCAAAGATTCCCTTTCTCTCATCACCCTCTATTTTTGAGAGATATCAGAAAAACACTACTTCACTGCACATTCTCAATGAGAAAAAGTCTTGAGAGAGGCCCCCCCCCCCAGGCGTGGGGGGGGGGGGGGGAATTTTTATTTTATATGAGAGCTAACGACCATAGATACATCGACAATGGTCGCTTCTCCATCTCAATTCTGCATTTTCGAGTAAAATCTCAAAAACGCTACTTCTCTACTCTAAGAGGGGAAACCTTGACTGTGTTCCCAGTCTCAACAACTGGACCGATTTTACCAATTCATCTCACTTTGCAAGCATAGCTAACAAATCAGAACGCTCCACGTTTATTTTGCAAGTTTAAAATAGTATTTTTGATCAGTACCAGCCACAATCTGAAAATTTAAAAACTCATTTTTTAATGATATCAATGAAGTTCTATTTTTTCTCTAATTTTAATAAATTTGTAAAAATATTTTTATGCATAATTTAAAACAATTATTTTCATTGCTGCAATCTGATTCAAACCGTTGCCAGTGTTTACACAAATAATATTTAAATCCGTGTTTCACTTCCATTATTGAAAGCTAAGTTAATGTCCTAATGGATTTTACTTTCTTTTTTGTTTCATCAATTTTTCTGTGAAATCTGTAAACTAAGTCCTCTAAGGTAATAATTATATTTGGAAACGTATTTAGTAAGCTCAATGATTATGGTTGTTGTGTTTTAATTCTTTCTATCAACATGTTTTAATCCAGCTAGCATGCTGCAAGACGTAAAATGTGTTGTGTCATTTTCATACTGAAATCAAATGCGTATTTTGCGTAAGGAATAAGAAAGGTGCCGATGACGTGCAATTAGATGTTAGATGACTCATGCAGTTACTTGATTCCATTAGGGACGTTCACGTAGACAATGAACAGAACAGATGCAAAGTTACTAAAAGAACACGGGTTAAGTGTCTATAACAATTTGAAGCTTAAAATTGTTTTTTACTCTAATTTCATAATTTATTCTACTAGCAAAACGTAGTTATTAGCGAACATCGCTCTCTCTTCGACTTCAAATCATATTCTCAACTCAAAATTTAAAAAAATTATTGAAATCAAGAAAACAGTTTAAAATAAATCGTATACAAATCGAATCGAACGATGTATTAGAGAAATCTGTCTTCTCCTCTCAGAGTTTAGCTGGCCAAGTGGTTAGAGCGTCAGGTTAGGAAGCGGTAGGTCGCGAGTTCTAATCCGAGGTTGTGTTCGTACTCTGTTTTTGCAATGAGTTTGCCGTGACAAGTTTGTGGCAAATTTGACGCGTGGTGACTTCGAAGCTTGCGTTAACGCGCTTCAAACTTTTTTCAAACTTTCACTCTTGTCATGTCAAATTTGTTGCAAGTTTGCAGATTTGCAGAGCAAGATTGCTACAACTTTGCTGCAAACTAAAATTGCTATCTGGGATGTGGAACTGAAAACTTGATCCTTACTGAAATTCAGTCTGTCATATAGCTTTGCCGTTGCCCAATCATGAATAGCTATCAGACTTTTGGGTGGCGACCGCACAGCACATTCACCGTTGAAGTTACCTCTGGTCTTAGCTCACACTGAGAATCCTATATGCAATACAAGCAAAAAGTCAGATAAGGCGATTGTCCTTATTGACTTATCATTTGGGATGAGTGTACTATGTCAAACAAATCTGCCATTATCAAGTTTGTTTCTCCCATTTCATGTTCTGGATTGAGAACAACAAGCAATCTTTACATATATGCTCCAAAGGGTGAGACCAAAAGTGTTGTTTATTCGAAACCTTTTGGAAGTAGAAATTAATTAGGTATTATCAGTTAGGATTAGTCAGATAAACGCGAGCGGAGCCGTGGGTACAACAGCTAGTTATTTATAAGGAAGGTAAATTATTTCACTTAAAAGAAGAAAAAAATCTTTTTGAAATATTGAAGAAAAAATTATGCTGGATTTAATATATTCAATTACGAATTTATTGTTTTAATGATGGAAAATAATTTTGTTTTAAATGATTATCTAGGAATTTTATTTTAAGTCTAAATATTCGAATTTGAAACAAAAATGAAAAATCTAGATATCAATCATTTTTAAGTTTCTGAATTCTTCAGTTTATGTTGCAATTTTTTATATCAAAAGAAATGAAAATAGATTTTTCTCAATGATTTTTCCTAGCTTTTCTTAAAATAAAGATACTTAATAATCACACATATCTTTCGAATGTGTACAATAAAATTTTCTGCGGACCTACTAAGGAATCTGATTGATAGTTCTGTCCATTTTGGTTCCATTCGATATACATTTTTCTATTTTATATATCAATAATAGTACCCGCAAGGCTTATGCCAGTGATATGATTCTTGGGACATTGAATTTCATTTGGCTCCTTGCGAACTCAGGATTGGAAAGATATGGAAGAATCTAAGCCAATAATAGTCTGGTAAAGAAGGAATATTATATTAAAATTTAATAAAAAAAGTATTTCGAACTTTTATTAATTAGGAAGAAATGTTACAGTTATTACCTCACAAAATTTAAAAGATACCAATAATAGAATCTCGGATGCATAAATTTTAGTTTTAATTCTTAAATCTTTTCGAAAACACTGACTATATTATATTGTTTTTTCAAAATTCAGTAAATTCATTGGAACAACAATGGTTTGTTCTATGAGATAGTTCATCGTTTTTTTTTTCTTTTTTTGCGATCATCAGAAACGATACTACGGGCAAATGCATGCAAAAAAATCTCTCACAAAAATAGACAAGTTTTCTGTTTTGCTTATTTATGGTAATGTCAAATTTCCGCTATAGCGACAGACTTTCGGTGTAATGCTGCTTCAATGGGAATCTTCAAAATTTCCACACTCTGTTTGAAGATTTTAATTAATTTTTAAAGTAGAGTTTTTTAAAGATATTACTTTAGGATACTTGAAAATATTAAATTTGATGTTCGTATAGCTACAGCTCTCAATCATTTCTTAAAATAAGAGACTCATTTTGTGGAAAAATACAAATGACCAAAATTGCTCGTTATCGCTCCTTTGGCGACTTCTTTGGTTTGTTTGGCGGTTAAATTTTTAACCGAGAGATTTACACTGGTGGAAAAATTATAAGCCCCATTTTTAAGATTTCGAAAAATTTGGACTTAAGAATACAACATTTCGCAATCATTTACGGAGAATCGTGGAACATACAATCGTTGGAACTGATGATTCGGCAACCAGGACATTTAGGGCACCGTCCACAAATTGATGAAGACGAAAATTATTTTGGCCCACCGCGTTTCACAGAAAGCTGATAATAAGTTGAAGCTTTCATCAATGGTTTTGTTTGATGTGCATAATGTTTACATGCATTTTCGTAAAAATAGCAAAAATATTCGTGAAGATATAAAGGTTTCTTTAAAAAATCCCTAACTATTCCGCATGTTTTTTGCTTATAGCATGCAGAGTTTTCAACAAAATTGTACGAAACGTACAGAATATTTGACAATATGTAAAAGAAGTTTTGTTTTAAAATTTGAATCAAATAATTTGAATATTACAGGAAATAAGAATATTTGACGAAAATAATTTTTTACTGCGCATGTGCGAACATAGCGAAATTTTTCTTTCATTACTTTAAAGACAGATACATCGGGCAACTTATATAAAATTTCAGTTCAATATCGTTAATAGTCAGAAAGATATCTGCATTGCATCGAGGTGAATTTCGATACACTCTAAGAGAAGCTAAATGTAAATATTATGCACATCAAGCAAAACCATTGATGAAAGTTTCAACTTATTATTAGCTTTCTGTGGAACGGGGTGAGCCAAAATAATTTTCCTCTTCATCAATTTGTGGAAGGTCCCCTAAATATCCTAGTGACCGAATCTTCACTGTAAAATATGAGTTCCGACGATT
Source organism: Araneus ventricosus (assembly GCA_013235015.1). Lineage (NCBI taxonomy): Eukaryota > Metazoa > Arthropoda > Arachnida > Araneae > Araneidae > Araneus > Araneus ventricosus. The sequence goes on from BGPR01025405.1 coordinate 12,971, forward strand.
GTATGTCCCACGATTCTCCACAACTGATTACGAACCATTGTATTTCTATTAAGTTCAGATTTTCGTATCTTAAAAATGGCCCTTGGCATTTGTTCAACAGTGTAGATAATCACTGGCGGTTAAACTTTGATACAGTATCGAAATGGATTTGGCGATTGCTTAAATAGGAGAGCTACCGAAAAACAGAAATGGATCCTATATACGGAAGTTCTGTTGACCCAAAATAAATAAAGTAGAAAACTCGTCCATAAAAATATTAAAGAAAAATTTTCTAACTACATTAAATTTTAATTATTCGTGCTTCGAGTTGCATAAGCTATTATTTTTCAACAAACATCGACCGATTTTTAGGTTTAATTTTGTTTATGAACGCTATAACGCTACGAGTTCTATATTTAGTAAAAAGATGGAGAATTTTTAAATTTTTTTTTATAAAAAAGTTAGTTTTTTACAAATTATCATTGATTTATTGAATTAATAAAAAGAAGGACAGACTAGGAAATTCTGTTAAAAATCGGATGTTTTTTTAAAACAGAGACAAATGACTATCTGTAAGTGTGCAGCAAACTTGCTTTGTAATCGTGGTGTGAAGCTAGTCATAACAACTTCATAGCAAACTTGTTTTGCAAGTGCGTTGGTCGATTATGCTTTGTTACTTTGCTGGAAGTTTTCTGCAAAGTTGCCACAACAAGTTTGTCATGACAAGCTAATATCAAGAAAAATCAAACTTGCTGCAAGTGTACATGCTATCTGGGATTAAGCCACTATTACGATAGTGTGCGAAATTTCATGGCTGTAAGTGTGATATATTCGTCTGAGCACCGCACACACAGATTTCATTTGTAAATATGGAGGAGTTTTCTGTTTTGTTTACTTGTATTAAAACCCTGACTTTATTTGCATTACTTTTGGACTTTCGCTTTCAAGATTCCATTGACTTAGAATTATACCGGAATTACGTAGTTAAGTCATTTTAATGTGAATAAACTAAACAGAAAATTCTTTCATATGGGGTAATGTAGAACTTCCGTGCCCGGGACGAATTTCCGATGTAATGCTTCGTAAGAGGGTAACCGGATGTGGGTCCTCAGCATGGAAATTCTGTGCACCCACGATGAAAAAAACAGAAAATTCGTCCATAGAACACAGAAACATTCGAAAAAGAATATTATACTTTTGATAAATATTGAATATTTGTCAAAGTGTTTCAGTCAAAAGAGCACACTCTTTTCGGTCAAACAAAAGTTCCGCGGATAAATTTGGGAGCATTTTTACTTCTGATTAAACAATTTTAGAAATTTTACTACAAATGGAACTATTAGTTATTGAGAATGATCATCATGAAAGAGAAATAAATTTGAAAATGTAAATAATTGTAGAAATAAAATCCAGATTTTTCTATCTCGAAGCCTGCGGCTGTAGAGTGTAATCTGAGGCAAGAACGTTATTTAATATTTACTGAATGGCAACACTTACAAAGGTAACTCCGAAGTGTGGATTTGAGAAAGGGAAGCGTGAGTTATCGTAAATAACTATTATTAAAGGTTAACTATTTTGAAAATTTACTTTTTCCATTATGTCTCAACAACTTAAAGATTTTGCAAGTCGACTTCCTAAAGGAGGTGGTGGCTTAGCCACGGGACTAAAGCTTTTAATTGCTGCTGGCGGCTTGGCTTATGGTGTTACTCAATCCGTGTACACCGGTAATTTTTTTTCTTTGTCGTTATATAAGATAATTTTTATGTTTATTATTAGCATTTGGAAATTTCAATTAATGTTCTTTCGGAATATATAAATTAAGAAATTCCTCTATCTGTATGTCTTTTAAGTTTCCTTATTTGTTAGTAACAGTTATCATTGCGTCATCTGAAGTTTTGGCATTCAATTGTAAAATTTTTAGAGGACCTATGTTTTATTCTGTTGCGTATTTGTTCTAGTATTTTTTGACATACTTTAAAAATTTTCATTGAATAAGTAAGTAATTAAAATTTTGTTATAATTCCTTTTAACTTGTCAATATTAATATGTTGAGCATGTGCTTATTTTCACTTCACGTGGGGATGGGCTAATTTATTCTGGTTAGATGAGTGAAATTCTTTCAAATGTGGGACTTCGATTTTTTCATAGTAATGAAATTTATTTAAATGAATAACCTTCAGTATGATATAAGCATTTAGTGAGTTACTTTCAGCAGAATAACCAGCATTTTTTTCAACATAATTATTACTGCAGACTAGGGATCTAATGAATATTTGGCAACTATTCGGTATTCGGCTGGCCGAATATATGCAGGATAATAAGTTTTTTAAAATGTGCTTTTAGCCTTCCTGCGGGCGCATGTATGCAAGAGATACTTGCGTTGTGCATCGTATTACATATTTATATAGTTCTTTTATAAATTTAAGTGCAATTTTTATTTATAAAATCTGTTTACTATTAAACTCGTAAATACAGATGACATAATAAAAGTTGCATTTATTTTTGTAAAACTTGTTATATATGTAATACGATGCACGTATGTCGTAAAATTTGCGCATTCGTGCCCGCTGGAAGGTTAAATACACATTTAAAAAAGGAAACATGAATTGATCCAGTGCGGCCCCTTAACAAAATTCCACTTCATAGAAACAGCCCTTTTACAAAACTCAAATTCTTAAAAACAGACTTTTTACAAAATTTCATTTCATAAAAATGGTCCCTTTTTAAAATTTTTCCAAGGCCAAACAATGATTCTCGAAAATTTGCCCATTATTAGGGTATCCTTACTTTTCTATATCAAATCCATTTTAAAAGTGAAGATGCATTTCTGCACAATTAAGTGTTTTGTTAACAGAAAGTTCCAATGTTTCAACATAGTTTCCATCAATCAACCATTATTATTTTTTTTTAATCTGACTTCTTTTTAAAAAGTTTTGAATGAGGCATTGCACAAAATATTTATAGGAGTATTCTTTTTTCAGTATTATATCAAAGGGGAATTGAAGGTAATAAAAAAATTAAATGATAAATTACATGATAAAAAAATTTTTCCCAAAAATATTTTTCACAAATATGTATATATAAAGAAAAAACCTGCGTTGACCCCGACAAAGAATATTGCAGAATTAAATTTCTGTGTATTTTTTATCAAACAATCTCCTAACATTTACCTAATTTTAAGTTGCATAGGTGTATTTAATAAATTTACTTATAATTTATCATTGCAAAGCCTGAAATTATGGAATTAACAATTTTTCAGTATGCGTATTCGGCACTGAATACTTGATCTGGCCGAATGCCACACAGATATTTGACAGAATAAATTCAGCTTAAAATGTGTTTTAAAAATTTGTTTTAAATATTATTTAATAAAGAATGTTGCAGAATTACATTCTGGTATATTTATTATAAAACTAAAACCAACTTTTATCCAATTTTAAAATTGCATAGTACGTAAGTGTATTTAGTAATGATACATAGGATCAGGTGGGGTAAAATGGGTAGAAAATACCCCACTTATAGCTTTTCACTTAAAAGGTATGTTAAAATATTACTTTTTAAAACCTTTTTTCTATACATTACATCTCTTAAAGAGTAAAATTAAGTAAGTTTCCTTAGTAATTTGATATATATAAACATGTTTGCTGGGAGATAGTTTTTAACCATGTGTTTTCTATACCCATTTTATCCCAAGCAGGTGAAAATGGTTATACTGTGAGGTAAAATGAGTGTGCAAATCTGATACAGTAGCAAATATTAAAAAAATAAATTATTTGTTGCAGTACAGTAATAAAATAAGAGTAAAAGTCGGGTTTAAAAAATGTTTATTTATTTAAGAAGGCTGAAATTATACTGTAAATTTAGTAAAAAATAAAATAGGGTTTTTTCACCAACATACGATTCTGCATCTGTTATTCCTCAAAAAATTAATGACCTCTGTAATTAAATTGTGGCTCATTTAAAATTATTTGATTGTCTTTGATATAATCTGTGTCGTCTACAGCCAGAAAAATGAAAGTTGCCCATCTTAAATATTTCATTCTAGGCATCTCCTTCAACAGCCATAATTTTGCCAATGAATTCTAGCTTGCTTTCCAAATATAATGTTTTTACCCTGGCACCTACTGATAACTTTGTCTCGCAGCTGTATTTTCAGTAATATTTCCAGATACTTCTTCTGAAAGGAAATTACATTGCTATTTTCTCTTTCAATTTTTAGCCTTTCTACTACATCTCCACTTATTAAAATTTCACCAGCACTTGTCTGCACACATATGCATTTTTGCTTTGAATTATTCCTGTGTGCTGTTATGAAATTTGAAGCTTTTGGCGATATTGCTGACAATTTTGTGCATTTCAAATCTATGTATGTTGAAGAAATTGTGAGCTTTGAAGTTGAAGCTTTGTGATCTACACTCAAAGACAGGTTCTGAAAACTTAAGGCATATCAGAGAAAACGGAAACAACTAGTTGCAAACTCTCAGCATCTGCCAAAGAAAGTGATATTTTGAGTGGAATTGCTTTTAGTTTAACTATATACTTTTAGATCCCTCTGAAAACCACATCTTGCCATAAATTTTAAAGATTAAACAATTATGCGCTCCTCTTCACGAGAGAAAACTGGCAATTTTCCTGATCCTTTATTGCAGGATTATTTTAACAAGTTAATGATATTTAATATTTATATTTCATTAATTTTCAATTTATCATAAATGAATTATTTATTTGAAGAAAAAATGCTGTATCTATTCTATGCAAGAAGTGGAATTCTAAGCCTAACTGTCCTTTAACTTAAAAAAATTTACTGGCTTTTTTTAATATAAACTAACTTGCATTTTTGAAATTCCATCAAATGTTATAAATATAAAATCTTAGACTTTTAATATTTTTTGGTTATAAAATATTGGGATCTTACATAATTGCCTAAGAAATTGAGTAATAACTTCAATTTTGTTGCATCATTGTTCAGTATTTGATATTATTCATTATTAATTCCTTCAGAAGGTTTCTTCCATAATCTACTGCAAAGTTAATTTGCAAAGAAGATATTTTAAAACCGTTGAAATTGTTTTTCTTTTCAGTTGAAGGTGGTCACAGAGCTATCATATTTAGTCGCATTGGTGGAGTGAAAAATGACATTTATAGTGAAGGCCTTCATTTTAGGTAAGTTTCAAAATGTAAATTTATTACTTTTTGTTTAATTGAAATAATTTTTTTTATAAAAATAAAGATTTTTTCAGCTTATTAATTATTATGTACCAGTGACTTTTTTTACATAGTTTTCTGTTATTGTTATATGTTAAGTATTGCTTCCATTTGTCTCTCTCTCTAAAAAAACTGAATTGAGTGATGTTTTATTTGTGTAAATTTCTTCTTTTCTTTCTATTCTTTATAATTCAGTTTCATGGTTTGTATTATGAAGTATTTTCTTGTCTGTCATCTATTTAATAAAATAGTTTTTAATCTCTAAATATTTTGCATGTTTCATTAAATCACATTTATACATTTTTTTTCCCGGTAAGATTTATTCTGAACATTTTATGTATCATATGAACTATAATATAAAGTTATTCTTTTTTAATAGTGTTGATTAGTTCTCTCCGATAGTGTTGTTTAAAAGAAATATTAAAAAATTCAGCATTATATTAGATTAAAATAACTATAATGAACTTGCATGATCTTTCGTGGATTGTAAGCATATACCATGATCAATTATTAAATACTGATTTGTTTTGAATAATGTATTTGATTGTTTTTATTTAAATTTTAAAATTGATGTATTTAAAATCTCCTTGAAATTTTTTTTATTTGACAGTAGTGATCTATCTGTTCATAAGTTTAGCATCTAATTTGGAAGACCAGAGAGTGATTTATTTATATTATTTTAGGATTCCCTGGTTTCACTATCCTATTATATATGATATAAGAGCCAAGCCACGCAAGATATCCTCCCCAACTGGTAGCAAAGGTAATTGTTATAAATTAGTGAAAAATTGCTGAGTAAAATAATTTTATTTTAATGTAGATGTAGTTATAGGAATTCATTTCTTTAATAATTTTATTTTAATGTAGATGTAGTTATAGGAATTCATTTCTTTTATTTATAAAGGTATGTTTTAGGTTCTGTCTTTAAAAATCAATCTTAAGTGATAACATGTTATTTAAAAGTTGATTTTCATTTTTATAACATTTTGACGTATCTTGAAAAATTTTACCACTTGAAATTTAAAATTTCTCATAATGAAGTGTTTATATGTGTTATATGCAAAATATATAGAATTCTGATGTTCACATTTGTGATATTTAACTTCGGTCTTTTGTATAAGCATTTAATTCTATTTGGAGTTTTTTGAGCATCTGATTTTTCTTTTAAAAGTTTGTTAATGGTATCCTGGAAAAGTATTTGAAGTTAGAAAAGTTGAGTTTTTCTTGTGTTTTGTCATTAAATTTTATTACTTTAGTGATGGATGGTTTCAAAGGATATTTTTTTCTTGAAGTAATGATGTTTAGTTGATTTACTTGTACTTGATGTTTTTTTGTAAAAGTTTAAATTTGTTATCTTTCACTTTCTTAATGTAGATCTTCAGATGGTGAATATATCTTTGCGAGTGTTGGCACGTCCCGATAGCACCACCCTTCCTCATATGTACAGAATGCTGGGAACTGATTATGATGAGAGAGTGTTGCCTTCCATCTGTAATGAGGTACAATAATTTAAAGCTTACTCATTTTATCTCTATAAGTAGACTCTTGACTAACCAACTTAGTTAAAAATAATAATTTTCCAAAATAAAATAAATAATTTATTTTGCCAAGACATTGCAAACAGATCCCTGCTGGGTTAATCTGTAGTTTATGGTATGGTCTTGCTTTCCTCCATTTTCTCTTTGTGCTAATCCGAGTGGCATTGCCAACTTTTGTTGCCAAGATATTGAGGGCTCGAAATAGAGAAATTAATCGTTTTGATGCTTTACATATTCAGTGAGCAAGTGAAATCGTAGGATGTTTTTTTTAATTAAAAAAAAAATTGCCCCGTACCTACTTCAGATGCCTCGGGCATTGTGATCAAAGTTGCGGGCATGACACATTTCTGCGGAAACGTAGATTTCAGCTTTTTTGGCATTGGATTTTATCATTCTTAATTTTCTTTTGTGTAATAATTCTTCAATATTTTTAATATCTCGAACACTTTTTATATAAATTTATTTATTTTTACTTTTCGGAATTTGTTTGGCATGATTCATTATTTATGAAGTTCGTCTTTTTTTGCTCCAAGCCTGTGTCATGTCTGAAGTTTGCAATGCCACTCGGAGTCGCGCCAAGAAAAAATTATGGAAAATAAGACCGCACCATAAACTACAGTTTTACTACCTGCTGTAATCCTTCTACATTCCATGTGCCTAACCTAAATCAACTTTCAGTCGTTACTCTTTCATCTCGGGCCTACCTTTTCGCATTTATTTTTCAATGAATTGTAAAAAAAAAAAGTTTGAATAATTTTTAAAGAATTGAGCCTGCATTTTATATTAGTTTTATTATTTAAAAATGTATGTATATATTCATACTGTACAATGTACATTATTTTATGTCCTGCAGTTAAATTAGACATCATAAAAATTAATTTAAAATGTGTTCAGTGTTTTTATTCTTAAATTTCCTTTTCCCGTAATAAAATTTTAATGTATACTACAATACGTAATGAACATTTATGAATTTAATAGAACTCTGGCTGAACCACCACATTAGTCTGGATAGTTGGGAATCTATTATATCTGTGTTATATTTGATGAACTTATACAGATCACAGTGTTATGAAGAATTCTTTGTGTTACATTATAATGATTAACCCCTTGACAGTTTTGTCCGAGCTGCACTCGTGTATTAAATTATGACATTTTTACACTTGCAATCTGAAATTAAGTCGTTCATAGATGTTATAACTGGATCCAAAAATGACCGTTAATCCTTTAACATCTCGAGTGTTCTATGAGTATGTAGTTGAATCATCATGACAACATGGCCTGAAAACAGAAGGGGTTCTAATGAGATAATACTATAAACTACACTATTAAGGGGTTAAACTGCAACGCTCATGCTTGATCATTTTGACCTTATCATTTCTCTTTTATTAAATTTACTAATTTTTCTCAAAGTCTACAGCTTCTTGCACTTTCATAAGTGCAGCAGCATATACAGGAAAAACAGAATGGTTCATTTTTTAATGGGAGGGAGGGGTCAGATTCGTCTTATTCGTGTGCTAGCATTTCATTCTTGTGCTATGAGGAACATGTACATAAATGTTCCACCACTTTTACTTTCTTGTCTGCAAAGAGAAATTGTTGTAATTTTCAGAAATTTCCATCTTGAGATTTTGATGAATCTCCACGTTTTAGAACTCCCCAAGTATGAGAAACACATTTTTGAAATTCTCTCTGTGAACATACTCTAAAAATATACTGAGCTAAAAGGATGCAATTTATTTGTGTATGAACTGGTATTCATCTCGTGTATGAACTAGTTGTGCTGGATTTTTGGTTCTAGTAGCTTAATTATTTGTGTTTTATTGGCTATACTTCTGAAAACTTTCAATTCTCTTGGGATTTTCGGATCACTAAGTGTCAAATTTTGGACGCAAGTTTGGACCTTCGCAGAAAAAATCCCGGATATGAATCCCTGCCTGCAAATGACTCTTGACAAAGTCTGCAGATCAAATTCTTTTTTTCCCCTTACTTTTCCAAAGAAATACTTAAATTTTCACTTTTTTAAAGCATTACCATTTGTTTTTTAAATGTAGCAGCATTTTGTGCTCTCTAAATAAAATGTATTTTAATGTTACATATTTAATTCAATAAATATCCAAATATATTTTTTGGTCTTTAGTTTCTTCATATATTATGACTTATATAATAAATACAATTTAAAGTTCTCAGTTGACTACAAATAGTTTAAAGCAGCATTTCGACCTTAATGGAGATCCTTAGGAAGGCAGAGATTTTCAAATCGAATAACAGCACTAATCCATTTTTATACATTATCAGTGGAAAACTTCTAACAGTTGCTGAAAACTAGCACTATAGTTTAATGATGAATCCTAAGTTAATGAATTCAGGTCGAATCACAGAATATAGTGTGTATATTATTAATCAGTTTTCTGATTTATTTTGCCACTGTATGTGTATTTGTTATTGGAAAAAAGAGATATGAAACTGAATTAGTTTGATGTATAAAATATACACTGGTATAATATTAAGAATAAAAATATCTTATAATAATGTATCCAGTATTTAATTTTAGTGATCTGCCCCTATTGAATTTCCTCAGTTATGCAGATTTTATTTCTTAAGTTGTTACTAATTTGTTGAATTGATATTTCTTGTTTAGGTTTTGAAGAGTGTTGTAGCTAAA